>CAJNIZ010045471.1:95867-116502 GCA_905231905.1 Symbiodinium pilosum
AAAAAAAAAAAAAAAAAAATGAGGGAGGCGAAAACCATAGCAAATGCAGTGCACGCCACGTTTGTACTTCTGCAAACTTATTGGGCACCTGGGTCCCTCTGACAAAGTTGCCCAGGATTCGTGCTTTCCAAAGGATGTAGGTTGGCAAACCATGCGCATTCCAGCATCCGGCGTCGACACAACGTTGGTCTCTGCACACGACAGCTTTGGCCGCCCTCGCACCCATGCGCGCAAAGTCCGTGGAGCTGCCCTCCCATTGCACATTAAACTAAGGATTGCACTTAACCCAAACTCCTCCATACCCCCCTTGCCGCTTGGTTGTCCTGGCCCTTAGGATCGGCGGCCGATGGAGCCCGGGAACTGCTCAGTTTATCCGATTCCTCGCGCGTTGCCAAACCGCGTTCTGCGCCTCCGTCGTTGCAGGGCGCCTGTGTCACAGCGTGTGGCAGCATGTCGCAAGCGAATCCTTGCCTTCGCCGCGGCCGGCCCTTGGCCACCGCCCACGCTCGGCGAGCTCCTCAACGAGGATCGTTTCCTTGATTCCCTCGTGGATAGCGGCCTCGGCCGGCGCTAGTCGGGCCAAGCTGCACGTTAAGGATATTGCAGGCCTTGGTGGGTGGACCCAAAAAACGTTTAGGATGGTAGAATTGGGCATGGTTCCGTTTTGTGCATGGAAATGTGAGACCTGAAAATTGAGCCATATAACTTGTAGTCAGGTCAAAACTGAGGCTCATGACCGGATCCAGGGGTTCACAAATTCGGCGAGATTTCGCAACGCCAATTCCTGTGAAAGAAAACCGTTCCTGGGAGAGTGCACAAGTAGTATGGGGGAGGTGCGGCGACGCATGCGCACACCAGCACCCAGCCTACACCCTCCGTTTCCAACACTTTCCATGGCATCGCCTAGGGTCCGTGGCAATAATCCATAGCAACCTTTTGGATGTGGGCGGATTCGTAGCAAACTCGGATTTAGATCGAAAGCCGTGCAGATGCAAAAACTGGATTGTGGGGGGGAGGGCGCGGCAAAGTATGCGCAGATGGCAAACGCAGCAACAGGAATGATTTCAGTTGTTGAGGTTCAAACCTGGAAATTGTAGAACTCAGGTTCGGATGCCCAAGTGGAGAGCAGAACCAAAAAACCGTGGGAATTGAACCGGTGGGGCGGTGTGAACATGGTCGTTGACTTTTTGGGACCATCTGAAGAGCAGTGCTCAATGCGCTGCATCAGAAACCGTCCGGCGGCGGCGTGCCTCCCCCTTGAATCTGCACCCTCCCAGGTCTTCCCGCCTGCTTCCTCGGGGGCCTGGAAGCCGGTTGAGCGTTGTCTGCAGGAGCTCCAGGCCCGTAGCCAGGCCGGTAGCCAGGCCGGTAGCGAGGCCGCGGCGCCAAGCCTCCAAGCTGCCGCAGCTGCAGGCGTGCACCTCGAAGGCCAAAGATGGGACCAGCAGCCCGGCTGGGAAGCGTGTCTACGCACAGCGGCGCCGCTTGCGAGCCCGGCGGCTGGGCAAATGGTTGGCAAAGGGATGCTGCCCTCGCACTCCACATTTCTTTCCGAGAGCAGGTTCTGCTACCGGGCATTCGGCCCAGCGACCGTGCGCTGCCGTTCCCAAGCAGGTCCACATGCAGGGGCATGGCTAGCCGCCATCCCTGCTGACCCCGCCACAACACTTGCGCCAGATATCATGCACCTTGCGCTCCGGCGCCGAATGCGTCTGCTTTTGCCTCTCACACGAGCCTGAGAGATCACGCCCTGGCGTGCCCGCGCACTGGCCTGTTGGCGCGCCGCGGTTTCGTGCCTGGATCCAGCAGAGGATCGACGACGGCTCGACTTCGTCATATTTATGGTGCTGCCGCACGCGGCGAGGCCCTGTGCTGCGATGCAACACTCGTGTCACCTGTCCGACGCGATGGCAGCCCCCACGCAGGAGCGCCTGAGCGGGATGGGGTCGCAATTGCGACGGCACAGCGCCGCAAGCTGGCACGTTACCCCGAGCTCACTCGCGGAGGCCCCCGTCGCTTGTGCGTTCTTGCCGCTGAGGTTGGGGGGCGCTGGGATGACGAGTCCCAGCGTCTGGTGCAGCACCTCGTTGCGTTGCGTGCGCGCCGTGCCCCTGCCACGCTGCGCACCGCAGCCTCAGGGATTGGCGAGGCGTTGGTGGGGTGCCTTGGCGGTTGCGGTCCAGCGAACAAGATGCAGCGCCGTCCTCGGAGTCTTGACAATGCCTCCGTTGCCCGCATCCGAAAGCGACGTGCCGCTAGCAGAGGTCCTCCAGTTCGCAGCTGACACGGCCTCCAGCAGGCTGCCGCTGCGATGAGGCCGTGCCGCTTATGTGTCGGCCGTTAGATTTCCGTTGCTGCCATGCCTGGGACCTGGACTATCGTCGTGCAGTGGGAAAACAAGGCGCGTGAAGCAAAAAGTCAAAAAGCTGCGATGCTGTCATCGATGGCATGTGATTCGCGTCGTTGCCAGCGCCTCGTGACGTGTACTGGTTTTTTTCTTTCCGTGGCGTCGGGGTGCATGTGGACATGGCAATGCTTGGAGGGCATACTGGCACCTCGGGCTGGCGCAGTGGAACAGCAAGAGCCGCGCGACTTGGAGGTCGTGCGATCGCAGAAAAAGTTTTGAGGAGAACGCAATGTTGCGCGGAAACAAGTTGGAAATATGCAACACCGAATTTGTCCGTTCCGAGCCATGGTTCGCATGTGGCACGCGGGTGTCGCCGACCGGTGTGTTCGGAAGTTGGGGCAGGAGGCGGGTCAGGGGGGTTGCACCCCGCGAGAATTCCGGATTCGCGACTCGTCGGCATTCAGGCCAATCCGAGCATGCTCGAGCAGGTGTTCAGGTGGGAGGTGCGCCCTGGGGAACTTGTCCTTCGGGAGGAGCTCCGCTGAAGTGCACGTAGGGCAGTGGGAGGCCGAGCGAAAACAAGGCAGCGATAAGAGGATCGCCTTGTTCACCCGCCTTACTTGGAAGATGCTGCGAGGCACCCCAGCACCGCCGGCCCACACGAACTCCCAGCCACCGGGCAATTAAACTTTCCCAGTCTGGCCAACAAGCAGTTGTCCCCCACCGGAAGCGATGCAAATCGCATTGCGTCACCGTCTGCTTGTGCGGTTGCGACTGGGCACTGCTGCGGGTGGCCAGCAGGACCACGGCTGCGTACGTCGGCTTGCCGTCTGGATCAAGCGCTCGCATGCCCGCGCACCGGTTGTCTGGCAAAGCGGGCCATATCGGTCGAGCGGGCGTGGATTGCAGCTTTTCTACAGGTAACCCGTCTGTTTGGGGCCCTGCCCCATGCTCAGCGCAGCGGCGTTCATGCGCATCCCGGCTCCGCCGGCCGCCGACTTCAGCCACGACGCACAGCCAGTGTCCCCCCCAACCGCAGTTCCAGGTGGCATCCTTGGCACTTTCGGCTGCATGGAGCGCGGCGCCGGCTGTGTGCTCCGCCCTAGGATGCGGCATGCCCGCGTTTGTGATGGGGTTCACGAGCGTGGCATCCCAGCACAGCGCGATGCTCCAGGAAAGACGCCATACACCACGGGGTCGAGGTGCCGGCGGTCCGATGCCGTCACGCCCAGGGCGGAAGTGTCCGGAGCAGCTTGGAGGGCCACAAACATGGCCTTTCGGCTGATGAGGTCGCAAGCCCCGACGCATCGACAGGGAAGACGGCCAGGGTGGGATCCTGATTGCAGCCAAAGCATACGGGTGGGCTTTCTGCCACCCGCAGGCGTGCGCACGGCCACCAAGTGGCCCAGCTCTGCGCGGGCACGGCGTTGCGATGCGTTGCGCTATCGCATGCCAGGGCATTTGCTGCAGCCGGGACGTCGAGCAGCAGGCGGACGATCCTGGCAGTGTATGCAGACGGATAGGGGGCAGCCCCGCATCTGGAACGGCGCAAAAAAAAATGGCAAGGGAAGCTTGGGAGGCCAATGCAACAGGCGCAGGCGGAGACCGCTCCAGCGCAGATGGCTCGAGTGGCGCGTAAGGCTGGGCACGCCGTCGGGTTGGATCCCGCAGCTGGGCCAACGTCGCTTCATCCCCCGGTTCTAGGGGACTCGCGAACACTGCTTGGTGAGCTGCAGAGGGTGTACCGAGGTGCGCAAGGTGGATGGCCAAGTTGGTACGTGCCTCCAGGTTTGGGTTGTCAGGAGGGCGACACCGAGGGCCACCAGACGCCTGAGCTTGCCGAAGCCATTCCTGCCAGTTCCCGCGGAAGAGCATGTCAAAGCGTACCCGAAGACTGGCTTGGGCATGCGGCTTGCCGCTGCGGCTATGCCTGCCAAGTTGGGAACAGCCTGGATTTGGAACAACGCGAATTGCCGTGCTTGACGGCGAGGTTCTTTGATGAAGGCCGGCGGGGTGTGGAAAGTGGCACAAGGCTGAGGGAGAATTTCACACTCATTGCAGGAATCAACGGCGGCAAGGGCATCTCGCAGGCGGCGGCCCTGTAGGGAGTTGTGGTCAAGGGCCCTCGGAGGCTCGTATGCAGACGCGATGGGTCATCACTGGCAGCAACTGGGTTGGGCTCTGGAGGTTCGACTGGCTCACGTGTTGCGTCTCCCGCCGCGTCGGTAGGCGGGGACAGGCGTTGTGGGGATGAGGTCTGATCCGTCGCTCTTCTGCTGGCATTGCTGTTGCTGTTGATGCCGTCGTCGCTCGTAGACGCGGAGCTGCATGGGCGCGGCTGATGGCACCGCTCTGCGGGTGCATCGCGCATGGGCGCCGTACCCGGAGCTCAGCAGGCGGTGCGCCTCTTGCGGGACCTTGTGTGCGTGTGACCGCCCGCCCTCCGCAAAGCAACAGCGTCGGCCTGGGCGAGGCGGTGGTGGTTACAACTGGTTGTGGCCGTGCAGATGTTTGGCCTGCGCCCACATGCGCGAGCGAGCCGCCAGGCCCGGTCGACAGGCCCGGAGCTCGACCAGATCCTGTACATGCCCGAGCTGGGCTGTCACGCCCGCCTCTGCGCTAGCAGCAAGATGTGCATGGCCAGAGGACAAGTGTAGATAGACATGGATAGACTAAACCGGACCAAACTTGTCGTGCAGGCACAACAGTGCGGAGAAGAAGAAAACACAAACTGTACGATTCGGTGCTGACATGGCGGATTTCCTCCGCCGCTTGGCGGCCGCGAAGGCGCGAGCAGCGCCAGCTTGGCTCCGGGCTGCAACGAGGCAAGCGGCTTGCCACCGGTGGGCCGGCATCATGGCCGTGGCCGCACAGCGAGCCCTAGCCTTCTCTTTGTTGGAGTTGCCGCCAGCAATGGCGGATGAGTGCGATGGAATTATGCCGCCGTCGGACGCGCACCACACATTTCTGGAGGCGGCAAACCGTCTGCCTGTCCACTGAAGCGGCGGGTAGGCATGCGTCGACTAGCTGCCGTGGCAAGGCAATACCGTTGCGGCCTACAGCTGCGGGTGGCGCCCGACCAACGTTGACCTGTGATGCAGGAGCAAATAAATCGCTTAAGAAAAACAAACTTATGGTTTCTGTCCGGAAATCCAATTTCGGCAATGTCCGGCTGAGCATAACCACGGCCTGCGGTGAGATTGATTTAAAAACAAATTCAACAGGGACATATCTAGGTCATGACCTTTCATGAAACGCAGCCCTATGTCAGGAACCAGTGCTGATGCCAGCGAACCTCCAACCAAGGCCAAGGGCAGCTTTGTTGCATAAGCTGGGACGCTTTGACTGTTGGATGATCTGATCCCCTTTCCGTGCGCGAGGCCGAAAACGCCGCTGGAGCGCCTGAGCCGACAGGTTGGCACGCATGTGATGCGGAAGTTTGCAAATATGTTTTGATGATATTTCATGACGTGATGTTGTGGTTTGGACAAGTAAATATTAAAAAAAAAATATCTGCAAGGCCTGTTGGCTGCCATTCGCGCTGCGGGGGCAGTGATGCAAAGCGGCGTGCTTGGAAGTTCCATTTTTTTCTGCTGTGTTTTGATGCTCGCGGAAGCCATGCACCTAGGGGAAGAACCGTGAACTATGCCACCCTTGGTGTGAACAGGGGCCGGAACCATGCAGCCGCATCCACATGTGATCGGTGCTGAATGGTTTTCACTCCGCGTGCATGTGCTGAATGTCGTGTTTGCCATGTCTCTGGCAGCAAAGCAGTGAAATGGGCACCTCATATGGTTTTTGCTGCCATCTAATAACTTGCTGACTACAAATAGTTAATTTTGTGGCCTACGATTCCGAATGTGTTCTCGTCATGAAGCGAAGACAGGCGGTGGAGGCAGTGTTGCAAGGCAATGGAGTAATAGCAAACGCAGTTTCTGAAGTTACTAGGTAAAAGTTGCCGGAGTTGATGAGTGGATTTGCAATCACACAGTCGCCGAAAACCGCCGCAACTTCACATCAAATGCATTTGGAGAATAGTGGAGGTCATGAATAAATCGTCAACATACATGCATTGTGGAGGTTCAGAGCGTTCAATGTGCAACCTAATGCACGTGATGCGAGGGGGCCGAGTTACCATGTGCAGTCAGAACACATAGAAGCTAATCACGGGCTAGCCATGCCGCGGGGACGCCGGAAGGTTTGCAAGGTGCCAGCTTAATTCCACACGGCTTTTGTCGAGAAGTGGGTTGCCATCATGACGTGACTGCCATGATCAAAGTGTGCACAGCTTTTCTGCACACGCAGCAAGCAGGCAGTCAAACAGAAGTTCCACGACTTGGATGTGAGCGGCGACGGCAAGCTCGATCTGCAAGAGCTGCCGGCCGCTGAGATTTGTGTGGTCGTATGGATGTTGCTACTTGGTAGTTTCCCAAATTAGGGACCCCAGTATAGACCCCAGTATACCATAGTCCTTATCATGGGGACCCTCAAAAAGAGCTTTAATTTTGAGCATGTGCTCATATTTCCGGTATGGCTAGCCGACCGGCTTCACAACGGAGAGCTAAATAAACACGAAACAAAAGCCCCGAACCGCCCCGAACCAGGCGTGTACACACCCGGTAGGGTCCAACCGCACAACTCAACCAGAGATTTCAGTCTTGCTGCATCTCCAAATATGTCTGCACCCTGGGATCCCAATTTTGCCTTGAACATTACACCCTAACTCAAAAATCTCTAAAGCTCTCCGCGACGATCACCCGAGAAAATTTGAACGACCCAGAGAAGACTAGCATGGCCCAGACGCAAGGATGACCCGCACAAATTGAAAAGTGTGCCAAGTAAAAAACGGAAAACCTTAAACCTTTAGAGCCCAGACCCTTAAACCCCTGAACCCCAAGCCTCTCAACCCTTAAGCCCACAAACCCCCAAACTAAACCCCTAAGCCCTTAAACCCCCAAACCTTAAACCGCTAAACCCCCCTAAGCCCTGAACCTCCAAACCTGGATTTCATGCGCGGTGCCTGCACCCTTTGCAGGTCTGTCTTGCTGAAGAAGGGGGACTCGCATTTGAAGGATGGGCTTGTGTTGCCAGTTGCCACAGTCAGGGTCTAGGGTTTAGGGTTTAGGGCTTTTACCCGCAACAATGGAGAACCAAACAGAAAAGAAAATAAGATGGTAACTGGGCTTGCGGAGAGGTGTGTGGCGTTGGTTGTAGCACCCCTGCATCACCTTAAACATGAATTGTGTCTATACCCCCGGAAGTATGGCTCTATAGTATATTAAGGTCGCGCAGGATTTCTCGTATCTACTGTATCGTTTTTTTTTTTTGTGTTTGTTTGCTGATACTGCTGAGTTGGCGTGCCAGGACGCAGAGATCCGAAAGTTGTTCGGAAAGATCGTCTTGATCTCAGACAAATGTCAGTATTGTTGCAGCTGTGCGGCCACGATTGGTCTCGAACGTGCCGAGATCGGCGCAGGGGCATGCGCTCTTCCCTAACTAGCCCGGGAATGCCTTGCAAAAGACTAATTAGCATCCTGTTGCCCTGATCCTTGCAGTGGAGCTGAGCTTCTGGCAGGCCCCGAAGAACGAGCTTTTACCTGGAAAAACAATTCCGCCTGCAAAAACAACGCAGCGGTATGAAATCGAAACTTTCCCCAAATCAGTTCATCCAATACTTACAGGTGCGCTTCTGCAATCCCTCTGCAACCCGTGTTTAGCCTGCTGATTGCGCAAGCTGTTCCCCGCGGCAAGTATCGGCTGAACTTTGGCTGCTAGCACTTCATTTTCCTGAATGTTAGCCCGGGTACATTTTTGGAAATTTCCTGTGGAGCCACAGCAGCTGCCTGCTCTTTGGTAATGCCATTTGAACTGACTTTGAACTCCTTTCCCGTATCATTAGTTTTCCTTTGCAGAGGTTATTGAAATCCATGATGAATTTTACTGTCCCCTATGCAATGGTGTTATGCATAGGGTACCAGATTTCAAAACATGCTCCAATCTTTTTTTCATTTCGGCTTCTCCTAGAATTCATGCCTGGGATGAGCGATCATCAATTGAAAAGTCTCCGAAACCCTAGATCCTGAAACTCCAAACACAGCATTCGCGTGCATCATATTTTGAGGATCAGAACAATGATGGGAGGATCGATTTTGCCGAGCAGCTGGCTTGGCACAGTGCAGTTAGCCCCTCCACCCCCAAATAACTTACAGTCCTGCCCTCATAATTGTAAGTGGACGCCATTGAGACTGTTACCAGAGCAGGGTGTCGGGGACGGTTTATGTTTGTGGGGATGATGTTTACAGCAGCTAGGTCTTGAAAGTTTTGAGTTGACACTGGTGAATTGGTGATAGGGGATTGTAGGTTCAGAGCTAGGCTTCGAATTCCTTTTCGGCTTCAGGGTTCATGGTTCAGGGTTCAGAATTTAGGGTGAGGGTTTCGGGGTTTGCATGTTATTTCATGAAAGATTCAACACTCTTCGCTCAATTTTCACGACTCATTTGGGCAGGGCATTTGCTGAAAGGGGCAAGGATCAGGTTTGTTTTCGCATAGATCTGTCACATAAAGATTCAAGACCATATGTTAGTCACATACAAAAGGTAGACGGAACTCTCTTTCATGTTGCCCCTACCGAGGAAACGGCTAAGATTGTAGGGTGTTGGTGCGCAGGACGCCCAGTAATGCAACTGGTTTGGCCTTGTGGACGCCATATTGTCCCAAAACGCGTAGCTCTGTGCAAAGCAAGGGCTGAAACCCTGGAGCTTCGGCCAACTGGTCTTGAAGAAGCCAATGCCTTTACTTGTGCCCTTCTACTCTACCGAGGTTTTGCGACTACATCTGGGACCTGGAGGATGTAAGCGCGCCCAATGCTAAGCCTCTGTGCCATTTACTGCTGGAGTTGTGTGGGCTGCCATGGATGTAGAAGTCCACCAATACAGCTCGAAAACTAGCCGCGGAACCGGTGATGAGGTTTACACAGCGAAAGAACACAGAGACACATACAGGCAGATAGGCAGATGAACGGATGTACGGAGAGACGCAGACAGAGAGGGAGGAGAGGCACAAGGGTTCTGGGATGTCATCAGGGCGGATGAACTGTGGCGTATGTCTCACGCCGGCCTGGCCAGGACATGGGCGGGCGCGGGGCATTGCCCTGGGAGTGTGGGAGGGCTCTGTTACGCCTTGAGACGAAGAAGAGAGACATAGAAAAAAGATGAAAGAAGGAAACTAAGAACAAACGAAAGAAAGAAAGACAACAAAAAAAGAGCGAGGTGGAGTCACTGCTTGGCCGCTGGCTGTTCGTAAGTGTGCTCAGATTCAGGAGGATCACCAGGACCTATGTCCACTGTCCCCCTTGTAGGTATTCCAGCCTAATGAAACCCTAAACCCTAAAGGCAACCCCAGATCCTGAGATGTCCCGCAAGTTTGGTTACACCATGGTTTCTTGGTGCAAAAGGGGCTTCCTGCGAAGTCCAAGCATGAGTGTACAGTGCAAAAGGTCCTTTCCCGAAAAAGTGGTCACAATACAAACCCCAAGATATTACGATATCTATGATTGGGCCCCCCCAAAAAGGGACCCCTCATTTTAACCTAAACCCTAAACCCCTCATGTTTGATGTTTTTCGCATTCCAGTGGAAACCTTCCCTCTTGCTGTGGTCCTGTCCACAGAATGCAAGGACTATAGGTAATACTGGGATAACAATATTGGGGCTATATAGGGATAGTGGAAAAGAAAATGGAAGCGACTCATAATAGGGTATATATTGGGGTAACATTGGGGTTTTTAATAGATTGGTGGCTTCCGGAAATCATGTGTCCATGGTTGTCCTGCTTTACTCTACATGTTCCCTGTTCCGACCGGTCCTGGACCTTAAAGAAAATATTCCCTTCCCCGTGATGACTAAACCCCAGTTTTCCTAATGACAATAATCCCCTCTATTATAGGAGCTATAGTCTAAACTCCTTGACAAAGGGTTATATAGGGGTTATATATAGGGAACTACCATAGGGCTGATGCAGGGGAATACTAGGAGTTTGGACTTTGGCTCCTATAGTGGTATTCTATGAGGGCTGCTTGATGCTGCTTGTTCTAGTTTTAATGTTGACCAGGGGGTGGGGATTATATCTTTCTCCTTCGACTGAGGAAACGCGCTCCACCCGAAGTTGAGGCTTCCGGAAGTTTGCGTGTCCTCACATTGCATGATATGTCTCAAGACGGCCATCCAATATACACTTACGCTTTCCTTACTGCAGGTTCCCTAAGAAGGCATCCATAGTTTCAAGGAGCCCATGTATTGAATGGGGTACTGTGCAACATATAGTCCCCTTAAATAGATAGAATATGGAATTGACCAATAGTAGAATAAGATCCCCATATGCCCCATATTCTATCTACTGAAGGGGAACTACAGGGCGGGTCTGCTTCTTTTTATGTTGCACGGGCTCCAAGCTGCAGCCAGGTTGACGGCAGTTGGGCCTTCAGTATCTGCCACCCAGGGAGTCACGGTGAAGGCGAAGAAGAACCCTAAACCCCTAGGGTTTAGGGTTTAGGGTTTCCTACGAAGACGACCGCAAGAGAGGCTTTTGCTCCAATTGCTCTGGTGCCCCTGCCTTGTGCTCACAAAGAACTTCAGCCAGTTACAAGTTACAACAGGGTCCCTGCGCAAATAGCACCGGCACCCATAACCTCCCATGTAACCCTAAGCCCTAGGCCCGTAAGCCCACGTCCAGAAGTATCTAAAGCCCTAAACTCTAAACCCATCATCTGCTAGCTGTAGCTCACTGGCAGGAAGACGCCCCCTCATTACTCCCAAGGAAAGCGTCAGTCTTAGTGGGCAACGATTACTGTAGAAGTCTGAATACGTACCATTATGCTTCCCGTTCAAACACTTATACCCATAATACAATATCAAAAACAAGATGCCCCCAACCTGTTCAAATTAGTTGGGTTGTTCCTGAAGCTATGGGCACCTGTTGGTTATAGATCATATTACGGCCTCTGAGATTTAGGGATACCACATTGGCACATTACTGGTCGGGGGCAAGCAGTTTAGGCAGGACTTTCCCTCTCAGCAGGCGACATTCGATGTCTTCAACGGCTTCAACGACAAGATGACCATGTCAGAGTACTGCCCCCAAGTTCAGCCATCGGGGAGCTAAACTAAAGGGTTAGGGTTCAGGATTGGTGGTTTAGGGTGAGCTAAACCATGGGAATGACGGTGGAAATTGCTTGAAGGCTTAGGGTTCGATCAGGTACGGCATCAGTAGGTATTTTATGGAGAATGGGATTGTCTGTAGGGACCGAACTAACTTGAGTCGGCTTTTGTGGCAGATAATACGATACTTACAAAATGATTGTAAGGGAACAGTGTTAGTAATTATTCAGGCATCCATACTAGATTCCAGTATCCTCAGTAGGCGGTCAGGGCTGGGAAGGACGATTGTATCAATAGCCCGAAACCCTAAACCGGAAACCCTAAAGCGCGTAGTTCGCGTAAGTTATAGACTTCAAAGCGATCCGCCTCTACGCTCAAAAGGTTGAACGCCAGCCGTGTGTGCTCTACGTTCTACAGGGTTGCTGGTTTGCTGAAAGCAGCCATAGCACGGTTGTTGAGAGACACCGCTCTTGCAAGGAGCAAGCATGTCTAGCGAGCCCCACACCTTGCGTTAGCGTTGGCTCGAGAAAGGAATGGCTGGCCAAGAATGCTCCAGGAGCCTGCTACAGGATAAAAACGGAAACTACGGTAGATTATGGGCATGTTCCTGGGAATGCTTTTTTTTCCATAAGCATGGTCCACATCAATCACCTTCCTCTTAAATCAGCGGCTGTAGTACTGTCATATTTCCTGTGCTGATGCTGGTGTGGCAAGGTACAAGGATCGTCTTGCAGCCGCAGGTTAGGATAAAATGACAACATGCTTTGCACACTGCATGCTAGTATTTGTCCACCAGCCTGTATAACCTCCTCAGCATCTACACGCTCGTACACATGTTCGTATCTTAGCGGCCTAGATGTAGGCACGGAAGTATTCACACATACCTACACACATACATTCCTACCCGCTTGCGAGGTAGGTACATACAAGCAAACTTGCCATGCCAACAGCAATGCCGTTCATATTCGTACATAGCTATTTCCTGCACTGGGTCATTTGAAAGAGTTGATTTGAGCTCTACCCGCGTTCTCTCCGGCTGACTCAGCCTGCCACGATGTTCAGCGCGGCCGGGGCCAAGAAGCTCCCACCTTAGGATGCAGCAATAGCGGCATAGTAATCCCTAGAGCAGCATCAGGTGGTGGTGGCTGCGGCGGTGGCGGTGGTGGTGGTGCTGCTGCTGCTGATGCTGCTGCTGATGCTGATGCTGGTGGTGGTGCTGGTGCTGCTGCTGCTGATGCTGGTGCTGGTGCTGGTGCTGGTGCTGGTGCTGGTGCTGGTGCTGCTGCTGCTGCTGGTGGCGCCGCTGGTGATGGTGATAATGGTGGTGATGATGATGCTGATGATGAAGGCTTTCGCTGTTTTGGTCGTGCTTGCCGTCGTTCTCGTTGATGCGGGCATCGTTGTAGTTGGCAGTTGACAGCAGCTTTTCTGATATTGGCCGCGATGGTTGCATCATCAAAGCCTAAGCATCCCTTGACGCTAAACAGCGCTGCTACGTGTAATTGCATTTGTTGAGGGAAGTTGCCCTTTCAGAATCAGGCATGAGGCTTTTTTTTTTTTTGGCATGGTGCCCCCCAAGCCAGCCAAGTCTTGTTTGCCCAGGACATGCTACTACGAGCTCCTAGGCCATCTGTCTAGAATCCTCCAACTAGGAGTATGGGTGAGTGTTGTGGAGGCGTTTGAAACAATGTGAAATTCAAGGGCTTGAGGCAGGCTAAGTTGGGCTTGATTGCCTCAGAATCTCTGCTGGGGTGTCAAAACTCAAACTCGCGTGTCCCTACTTGAGAATCTGTCTTGAGTCTTGAGGATTTTTAAGTATAGGGATCCCAGCAGTTTGAGAAAGCAATAGGCCTCTGAGTCCTTCCGTTTTTGGGTTTGCTATGGTGTTGGTAAGGGCTTACAGTGTATATACCATCCATATGATCCCTAGAACGGCCACACCCGCTATTAACAGAGTGGACAGGTTTGGATCGAAAATGCGAAGTTGCGGAGATCAAAGCTACCTACCGCAAGCTGGCTTCCTAGCTTTCGTGCTCTTCTGGGTACATGTAGCTGTCGCATGCAGCCTGCCAAAAAGCAGGCCTCATGTCTTTTTTTCGCGAACTTTTCTGCGATTGCCCAGCTGTTTCATGCCCAGCACGACTTTTCTGGAAAACAGCGGCCCAGGCTTGCACTGCGGATGCACCCAGACAAGGCGCACCAAAATGGAATGTGCTCGGCCCTCGACTTTCTAAGGGCAGTAGGAGCTGCAACCAGGTCAACAGGGCAGCTAAACCTTGGACGTCAAGCTTCCCTTAGGACTCCCAGTTACCTAAATAATGGGAACTGGGTTCTATATACATATATATATATAATATACACCCTATAGTTACATATCCCAGTAACCTACTGTTTAGCTAACTGGGAGCCCTAAGGGTTCTATTATATTGTATGGCTGTGAGGGTTCTAGCACTTTAAACTTTAAACATCCATCAGCTTCTCTACCACTACAGAAGGAGCAGCTCATGCGCTCCGCCCACGCTCTGCAGGTTCTGCATCAACAACACCCTAAGGCTCCCAAGTAGCCCGATGTAGGTACTGCTTATGGACATCGGGGTCCTATGTAGGTATTATTTGCTATATAGACTTAGGATCTCAGGGTCATTGTTGCATTTTTGCAGATGCTTGTATGACGAGGACTTACTACTCAAGTTAGACGGACGATCGAATGCGACATGTTCGAATTTTCAAGTAGTCCCGAGACCGCTCTAGATTGCGTGAGCCTTGTGCAACAGACATGCCCGGTCTTACTAGGCTGCAAGGCTGTAAATCATTCATGTGAAAATTAGTCATTGGGCAGGGGCCGATAACCGCGCTATAATACCAATGTCTCCCAATACGGTCTGAAATCCCCATTTTGAGATACTCCAAGCCTCAAATCCACAAGCCCTCAACCACTACACAGAGCTAGCTCCAGAAGAGTGCTCCATTTTGACAACTCTCCCTATGTCGAAATGCACCCCATGCACATACAGAACTTTAATACCTGCACACTAAAACCCTCGCACTCTACACGCTAAACCCTAAACCTTCACACTAACCTGCTACACCCTAACCCCTCCACCCTAACCCCTAAGCTTCACACCCCAAACCCTGCAACCTAAACCCAAAACCCTGTGCATCCCTAGAACCCCTTTTAAAGAGACCCTTATTGGGTCCCTTTTAAAGGGACCCTTACTGGGTACATGGACCTAAACCCTAAGCCCAAAAATCCTCAAGCCCGCCGACCTCAGGCCCAGAGGAAGCCACCAAGCGCTTTCAACAAATCCAGGAGGCCTACTCAGCTGGAGCCTCATGAAAGACTATATAAGGTATATATATATATGTATACATATATATATAGGGGTTATATGAGGATAATTGAAAAGAAATGGAAACTTCTATATAGGGTTTAGGGCTTGAAGTACGTATAGTATAGGATATTATAGGATATTATGGGTTGTTGGTTTAGGGGAGGCGCTAGCATCACTACTGCAATAGTTGTTGTTCTTGTTGTTCGAACTATTACTAGTACGAGAACTACCTAGTCTTTTATTGCATGTGCCCTCTACTTATGCGAGCATATGTATGTACAATGGTAGTTTGATGTGAGCTCCTTAACAGCAACCAAGAAGATCGTACTTGAAGGTTCATGGGTAATATACCCTATAATCCCTATATAAACCCTATATAACCCCATTGTAGTAGTTTCCATTTTCTTTTCCATTATCCCCATATTATCCCCAATACTATTGGGGTTTAGGGTTTAGGGTCAGGGGTGGTTATAAGCGGGGTCGAGCTCATACCTCTATGCATCCCTGTGGCTAATCTGTTGTTACACACGACAATCCACCAAACCATAGAATTCTTTACGGTATTCTACTGGGAGGGTGGTTCGTTATACGGGAGCAGATTTCATAGAGCATACTTTGAGCCTTTCAGGGTTTAGGGTTCAGAGTTTAGGGTTTAGGGATTAGTTAGGGTCCAGGCTCAGGAGGCCGTCTTTGAGCCTCTTTCAGGGACGACTACCCTCTCCCGAACGGCGGTTCACGGTTGAAGGCTGAGGTTTCAGGGAAAAGGTTTAGGGCGGAGGGTGACCGAAAAGCAGTCTTTTGAAAGGATAGGGCCCCCTCAGGTTCAGATTTAATTGTTTGTTGGGGAGCAGGGTCTTGTCTGTCCTTCCTGTGGCAGGCCAGTGACCAGGTAAAGGAACCCTAAAGGTTCATGTAGGTATATTACAATATGAATTAGGGCCCCAAAGTAGGCTTATAGGAAACAATTTGGGCCCTAAATATATACCACATTCCTGCATGGGTTCTTTCGAGAAGGTACGTAGTTTACCCTTCAGATCGTCCTTGGTTGCCCGTGGCTTGTGTCTGAGGTCCTGTCCGACGCGCAGGCGGGAAGCTAACGGTGTCAATTCATAAAGTGTCAAGGTGCCGAAGCAATACCGTTGGTAATCTCACAGGGTTATGTAGGCGATAGAAACTATCATATTTGAGCACGAGGACCAGAAGGGAACTAGAACATGATCCGATACAAGGGCCTTTCCCAGAAGCGCCCTCAATTTGCCATCAAGTTCATGATAGGAGGTCTCAGGTGCCAAAAGGCCTTTGAGATTCTCAGACTCTCGTGCAGTGAACTGCCAAGCCTTGTAGCCCCTAAAGCCCAAACCCTTCTCCCATAAAAAGCCTGGGTCAGTTCTCAGTCCTCATAGCCAGTTTCTGTTCCTCAAACCGCCCAGAATATTTGGGTCCTTGGACCCATCACGCAAGACTAGAATGCTGACCTTTTGCTTTGAGATATGGTTCTATCGAAGAGAGGAATGCCAGGAGCCTTATCTACCTAAAAGGGTCCTGTAGTCCAGCGAGAACATGATTTTCAAGTAGCATGGGCCCTTCATCCGGGTTCTTGGCCAAATTAGGCTGATTCTAGGAGGCCTTTAAGGGTACATGGGTAAATACAGGGTATATACTGGGACCCTCATACTGGATGTCCGTGCTTTTCCCTTTCAATGAGTCATTGCATGCGCTGGTGAAGGATAGCCCGGGTGGGTAGTGAGCAGCTGGGTACCCCATATAAGCAAGAGTCTACACTCCTCGAAGGGAAGTTATGTAGGGGATTATATAGGGGTTAATACGGGGGATACTTGGAGTTTAGACTATAGCTCATATACGGCTCATGTAAGGTATAAGGTTTACATAGGACTCGTTTAATGGTACCCGTTCCAAACTACCCACTTGGTTCCTTGAGCTGGTATCATATCTTTCCATGCTCATTCAGCCGCCTGCTGAGTTCATCAGAGGAGGATACTTTCAGGTGCCCTTTCCTTAAGGTTCCCACCCAGATTCCTACTATGGGGTACATACGTAAGGGAAAATCACATTGAGCAATCAAATCAGAATGAGGAACCTAACACACAGGTACAGTAACCTCAACTGACTGAAGACCCTCAACCCCTGAACCCCTAAACCAGAATTGTTATGAGGGCTTCCTGGTTCAGGAGAGAGCATGGTACGATGCTCACAGAGAGCAAATCCTCGGAGGTGATGATGGGCCCGGTGAGGACTTTCTGGCTTTGGGTTTGGTTTAGGTTCTTTTCTAGTGTTTTAGGGTTTAGGGTTTTAGGCTTTGGGGTTTAGGGTTGGGGTTTGGGGCGTAGGGTTTTGGGGATTTTGGGCACAGGCTTTTGTTTTCGTTCATGTACGAGTTGCCTAATAACATGTAGA
Organism: Symbiodinium pilosum; assembly: GCA_905231905.1. Classification (NCBI taxonomy): domain Eukaryota; class Dinophyceae; order Suessiales; family Symbiodiniaceae; genus Symbiodinium; species Symbiodinium pilosum. Next base: position 113,115 of record CAJNIZ010045471.1, read on the forward strand.
GCAGTTTGGGGCATTGCAGACATTTTGCAAAACAAGCAGCTTCATAGAATCTAAAACTACCCTTAACTGCCTAACACCGCCTAACCTCCAAATAATGGCCAAATTTGGAGGCCTCATTTTGGGCTGGGGGTCAGGCTTTAGGTTGGGGACAGTATACAATCCTGTTGTAGAAAGGGGCGCTGCAACTGCCATGCACGAGCGCAGACTTGCCCGCCAGGACCCGTTCAAAACCAAGATTAACTTGTACAAATACTTTAGCCGCAGCCTGAGATTTGACAAGTCAGAGCCGAACTCTGAATGCTAAATCCTCACCCTACACCGACCCAGATTTGAGTAGTAAAGCAGTATTGCACCTGGTAGAATATGTAACATAAAATGTTCTACACACATATCATATATATCGATAGATTCAAGTGTGTTATATTTCAAACCGTATCATGTACAGATGTAGATACGTACATATACACAGCGAACTCATGATTTTGAGTATGCGTTCGCAGAATGAGCTCGGGGTTGTGGCTTAGATGGTATACTGCTGTACTCGCCGTGCCTGTGATGCGTACGTAGTCCTCATGAAGCGTCTAGGCCCTACTAGTTTTCCGTCAGGAGGCATTGTGCTTCATGGATATGTGGGCAAACTCGGTGTGACTAAGGAGGGCCTTGCTTCGATGGCTTCGGGAATGATTCTCGCGGTTTTTACGCAGTGTACTCCGAACTTTTCGAGGCACCCGATCCGCATGAAAGCTTTATCGTGTGATTATGTACACACCGAAACTGAGATCATGGTACGTAGAAATTGGGGGTTCCTCTTGGCTCGGAGATTCCATGGACCGCTACTGCTGATGACAGTGACAATTTTGGACATATATATATCCTTTGATGTGGGTCTATGGGTCTATGAGCACACACTGTAGTATCACGTGCATGGAGGTCAAGGGTTACTCTGGCCACAAAGACTTGTCTCTTGCATCTGATTGAGATATAGGCTGCCCTAAACATCGGCGGCCCTGTGAGGGGCCAAGTATGCTACAGAACCTAATCTGTTCGGGAACTAGATTCCTGAAGGTATCCATATGACTACCTTACTGGTGCTTAGTAGGGAATAAGGGAATGTATTATACAGGGATTCTACTCCTTCATTCCCTACTAAGGACTAGTAAGTTACTGTTATTAAGCAAGTTGCAAATACTCTGTTATATAACCCTATTTAGAGTAGCCTCCATTTCATTTTCCATTCAATTCTCCAGTATTCCTAAACCCTAAACCTCAGGGGTTCCCCCCTATTTAGCATCTTCAAGCACTGCGCATCTCTGTAGCTTTCAAGGGTCCCCTGAGGGGAGGCTGAGCTCAAAGAGGCAGCCTCTGTTGAGAAGCTACTTCCTTAGAAAGGGTTTAGGGTTGAGGGTATAGAGTCAAAATTGTATGAACCCTGAACCCTAAGCTCTAAACTCTAAGCCAGACTATGAAGTTTGGGTATAGGGCTGGTAGAGGGTTTAGGGCATAGAGTCATACTGGTATGAACCCTTAATCCTAAACCCTAAACTCTAATGGTATGAATTAAGAGGGACCGGAATGCAGGAAACATCTTGCGGAAACCGCGAGAAGTTTAAGCCCTGCTAGCACTGGACCCAGAACCCCAAAGTCCACTACTGAATTAGCCTCATCAGTCCGTCAGGTGCATAATCGAGGCGACGATAGGTCTGTGCGGTTTGCACACCATGATCCTTCTCCTACTCGTAGGGCGAAGGGTCGCTCCCACCCACCGATTAGGCCGCCGCCGGCCCTGATGGAACCATTGGGTGATTTGGAACGGAAAGCAGCGGTTCCCAGCGGAGGGTAGAAGGGATGGCCCCCGACTCCAGGAGAAACGAACGGCTACTTATCTCCGTACCCACTTTGGGGCTGTCCTTTAGGATTCCAGCCGCATCAGTGACCCCCGCGCCTGCTCTGGAAAAAAGCCGGCGCCTGCCAAAGCAATGGCTGGACGAGCACCTCCATTTAGAGCCAGCCGGAGGAGATCTCGCAGGATTGTCGGTGTTTGCCAGCCATGCTCCCAGTCACCTAGCAGAGTGGATTGGGTCCTTCGATGGAGTTTCAGTTTGCCCCAAGACCAGCCAGCCTAGTTCCCTTTCAGGCCCCCAGAGGTTGGAGATTTCAGCGGACCCAGAGAAGGTCTTCCTGCCCCATGAAGAGGGCCGGGTTTTCCGCCTTACACCTAGGAATATCGAGGCCGAGGAGTTCGCGACACCACCCCGACCGCAAGTTACACTGCAGACTCATGCGGAGGAAGCCCGCGGAACGAAAGAGACCCTCTTCGGCGGAGGTCTACGAGGTCTATCAAGCCTGGAATTTGCAGGGGGGCAGTCTTGAGGAAGGAGTGACCCTGACTGCCCAAGCCCTGGACATTCCAGAGGTGGATGTTGAGGAGGCGATCAATTTGCACGCTCCCCCTTTGCCGGCGCCGTCCCATCCACCGCCAGGGCTCCCCCCTGGGCTAACCAGAGGTAATTCCAGCCCCTTCGAGACATTCAGTCGCAGCGGACCTCGGGAACTCTTGGCGCCCCCATGGATTCCGGGTAGCGTCTCTTTTCCCTCGACTTCGGGGAAGGCAGGAGGACCACCTGAAGCTTCCGAGCAGAAGATCGGGTCCTCTTTTGGCGAGGCATTGGGCGCTACCGGGAGCACCTCCCTGGCCACGGACCGCATTATTCCCGCCATTGATGGTCTGAGGAAGGCCCAGGATGAAGATAAAACCGGTTCGAAGGGCACCCCAACCAGCCCGAGAAACTCGACGCACGGGGATGCGGGGAAACCAAGGTGGAACTTAGGTGGAACTTTGCCCAGGTGTCTATGGCAAAGAGCTGTTCCACGCCATCAAACGAGCCGGCCACCACGCCAAACACTCCCTGCAGCTCATCAAGTGGCCGGTCTTTATTACGAATCGACTGGCGTTATCGATTGCGGGCCTTGGGTGGGTGGGGAGGAAAGTTACACCCTGTTAGCCTCTGACTGCGCGACCGCCAAGGCAGAGCAGATTGAGTCCTGGACGGGTAGGGTATTATTTTTCACTATTTTTTTCCATTATTTTTTGGCTTTTATTTCTCAGGGGGTCGGACAGAAGGAAAGAAAGAAAAAAAGTTGTCTAGTTCTCAGGGGGTCGGACAGAAGGAAAGAAAGAAAGAGGGAAAGAAAAGAAAGAAAGAAAGCAAGAGAGAAGAAAGAAAGAAAGAGACAAGAAAGAACGAAAGAAAGAAAGAAAGAAAGAAATAATACAGAGAGAAGTTAGAAAGAAAGCAAGAAATAAGGAAAGAAAAAAGAAAGACAGAAAGCAAGGAAGACAGGAAGAAAGAAAGAAAGAAAGAGAGACAGAAAGAAAGAAAGAGACAAG
>CAJNIZ010045471.1:125283-143629 GCA_905231905.1 Symbiodinium pilosum
AAGTTTAGTACTGGAATCGACGTTTCCGTGAGCGGGCCAGAATTTCGTTAAATCGTAGTAGTATTGTTTCATATACCCTAAACCAAACCCTAAACCGTAAACCAAACCTCAGACTCTAAACTCTAAACCGAACCCTAAACCCCAAACCAGACCCAAACCCCCAAACCAAACCCTAAACCCCTTGGTTTCTACCTGGTCTCCGGACCCTTGCTTAGGCCAAATGATGTGCTCTGTGCAGAGATCAAGCTCCAGGATATTGGGTCCTGATTGACATGTTTAGGGTTTAGGGTTTAAGGCTTGGCGTCCGGATTTAGGATTAAGGGTTTAGGGTTGTAGGGTGTAGGGTTTAGGATTGTAGGTTTTAGGGTTCAAGGCTAGCTGGGAGCACAAAGTGCTGCGGGTCCTGTAACAGCCAGTGGTCAGTGGTGCTGGGCCGGAGGCATCCCAGAGGCAGAGAGGTCAGAGTTGAGCACCTCAGGAAAAAGGGTTCCCTAAACCCTAAACCCTAAACCCTAAACCTCAGGAAAAAGGGTTCAGGGTTGTATGGTTGTATGGTTTTGGGACGAGAAGCGTGAATTTGAGGATCCTCGGTTGTGAGTATGGTCATCTTGTCCTGAGGATTCCATATAGGCAGTTGCCAATGATAGGTCCATCTTGGACGAGACTAAAACTGTACTGTTTTTGGGAATTATTTTCACTTTTTGTTATAGTATAGTCCTAGGAAATATTGAAAATACTACTACAGAAAAAAGTGCGGCGATTCTCTACCTGATGGGCTTCTCATGTCAGGCGTGTCTAGGGCTTACCTTGCCGCCAGCCTTATCTTAACCCCATGGCCCACATCCTGTAGCCCAAAACCCAAAGCCGCATGTAGACCCGCATGGCTCCAATCCTCAATCCCAAAGCCCAAAGCCCCTGGCAGACCCTTAGGATGGCACTGTGCGCTCGGGGCCCTTCCGCTTCTCCCTTGCAGACGCGCAGCAGGATCTGGACGACCTGCAGAGGATCCAGAGGAGAGGTATCACTGGGGGCGAACAGTTCCCTAAACCCTAGACCCTAATTAAAACCTCCTAAGCCTTAAACCCTAAAGTTTAGGCGGTTGAGGCGGTTTTAAGCTAAGGGGCTACGGCAAGTTTGGTGTTGAAGCTGTGTAAGCATGGGCCTTGATTTTCTGGCAGCCTACCTTTGCCTCCAAACCTGTAAGAATTTGTCCCGAGACGGAATTGTTGCTGCAAAGGGCCCAGTGGTTAAGTCTGGTAAAGACGTGCGCTACCGCTTCTTCTGTTCCTGCATGAAACTTGTACTGGGCACGTGCGTGTGAATGCGTGAGAACTTCAAAGCTCAGACTTCACAAGTTCAAGTTCTTTGTGCAGTTGGTGCCCGTTTTGGTGGCTGTTTTTCTGCGGAAGATTGCCATCTGTCAAATAGTAGCCCATATATCTACCCCGTATGTAGGTACGATTCTAGTCCCCAAACCCTAACCTAGAGGTCCCCAGGGTCCAACCCGAGGTCCATCCCAAAAGCCATTGAATCACGCATCCAAACCTTTGGGGCCTAGGGCTTAGGGTCTGGGCTTTAGGGTTTAGGGCTGAGCTTCAGATTGTGTTCAAATTGCCCTTGCCCAGGAGAAAAGGTGATGATGCGGCAATGGAGGAACTGGCACGCAGAGACCTTGACAACATGACAAGAATGCTTCGCTGGGCCCAAAAGAAGAGTACAGGGTTGTCGAACTCAAGCTTGACGTTTCTAACATGTTGGGAAGCGCAAGGTGCAAGCAATGTTTCCACAAAGTATGGGTTTATATTGGGATAATGGAAAATTAAATGGAAACTACTATTTAGGGTTTAGGGTTTAGGGTTTAGGTCAGTCAAGGGTTTAGGGTTGAGGGTTTAAGTCGGATAGCATGACTTTACAGACCTTGGCTGTTTGCTTTGCAGCTTAGCACTTGGAACTTTGTAGGGCTCAGGCCCCTTTTATGTTATGGGTGCCACAAGTTCCATGTCTAGCAGGGTTGGTGAGGGCAGCCTAGATAGCGCCTCATACATTCGCAAACTTTACAATAGCTGGGGTTATAGTCCTCCTTAAGTAGATAGAATATGGGGTATCTGGGAATCTTCTTATAGTATACCCAAGGCAACATCCTATCTACTTCATGGGGGCTATAGGATTTAGGGCAGTGATGGTAGTGATGACGGACCTTTCACGCTTGCGATGGTCATAGTCGCTACTCCTAGATCCTGGACTCCAAACTCCCGACTGTGCAGCGAGGTTCGCAAGGCTATGCAAGGACCGCTGACCGATGACTCCGTATCTTGCACTGTGTTTGTGTGGTTCCTTTTTATTTCTTTGGGCTGGCCCGCATATTGGAACCCTGTTGTTCACTGGGCAATCTAAGTGTTCACATTGTTTTCTTTTTGCTTGCTTGAAGTGTTGGGGGTTGTTGACCTACAGCACGCTTGAGTCTCTGGGGTCCTCTCTGCACATTGTAAGTACCCTTCTTCTTCAGTGCTCCCTCTCATTGCTAAACCCTCCAGAAATGTACGCGGTTTAGGATTCAGGGTCTAGGGTCTCCAGAAATGTCAGGGAGTTCTACAGATGGCTTGGTGCAAGTGTTTCTGCTCTGGCGTTCCACTTATTTCCAAACAGCAGTCCAGGGCCGTGGATTTGACACTGACAAATCGTAGCTAGAGGTTGGATATTGCTCCCACCCTAGCACAGCACCCCAAGCTTGCAATTGTAGTAGCATTTTGTCCCTCAAGCCCTAAACCCTAAACCCTAGGGGCAGCATCCGAGCTACAGGGCTTGCAGAGAAGTTGTCAGCTGCAAAAATGCTGCGACAGGCATGGCAACTCCCTCTGGGGCGTGGGGCAGGGTTTAGGGTTTAGGCTTTACGGTCTGGGCTTTTAGGGTTTAACCGCAGCGTTGCTACAGGCGATGAGGTTGAATCTGCAACGGCACCTGAACGGAAAGACTGTAGAAAACAGATGGGCCGCATAGGAAGGGTGCAATGTGTGTTGCTTCGGGGGGCTTTCTTCCCGCTCTGCCACAGGCCACTTTGTGGTGATGGGGTGCCTGTTAAAGTATTTAAATTAGGTTGCCAGAAAACTGTACAGAGTAACTTAATTCAAGTTCCTTGACAACAGCCCAGTAGTAGGGAACTGTACTTGCCATATCGTGTAGGGGTTTGGAGAGTACTGAGTTTGGGGTTCAGGGCGCCTAGTAGGGAAGGGGAAGGGGCTCTAGCCGAGCTGGGATTGCTGTAGCAGTCTCTATAGGTACACGTTTAGGATTTAGGGTTATCCATGCCTTCAGTAGTCCCTACTAAGCATGAGGTGGTCCAGGGTTCCGCTTAACTCCCGCTGGCAGTGCATAGTAGCCTTCCAAAACTTTCCAGAAGGCTCCCGCATTATCTTGAACAGCAACAATCCAGTGTAATTACTCTTCAAGGGAGGGTTGTCGGGAGAGTTGAGCAACCCTGCGACTTGTCCTGAACGCCTGTAGGCCACCATAATCCTGCTTTTCATTTAGCGCTACATTCTTCACTATAGTAACTTAGCCCTAAACCTCAGACACTATACCCTAAAAGCCTGAAGTTAAACCCTATAACCTAAAACCCTGAAGTCAAACCCTAAACCCTTAAACCCTTAAACCCTAAACCCTAAAACTCTAAAACCTAAACCCTAACCCTTAAACCCTAATTAAACCCTAAACCCTTAAACCCTAAAACCCTAAAACCCTAAGAAACTGAAGTCCAGACAGGACTGCTGCCTGCACAATGCTGCTTTCAAGCCCAGTGACGCTGCTATCCTCTTCTCAAAGGCTCTTTTGCGCTTAGGTTTAGGGTTTAGGTTTAGGGTTTAGGTTTTAGGTTTTAGGGTTTAGGGTTTAGGTTTTAGGGTTTAGGGTTTAGGGGGCTTACTGTAGGGGCTCTCCTGCAGTAACCATTCAATTTCTGTTGTGAGCTTTGGGGACTGTTGCTTTCCTTCATGGACTTCACGCTTTGCAACGTTTGGGTTTGGGTCGGGGCATTCAGGGATTCAATTGGGGTTTAGGTGGGTCGAGACACTCGGAGGCCTATCTAGACCTCTTATAGGCCCACCACTCTATGATCATGTTAGCCATTGTCAACATTGAGGTTATAGGGGTGGACATATTTAGTATAGTCTCTAATATATATTGCGTAATAAGGGGCCCATGTCCGTGAATTATGGCGAAATATTGACTGTAGCTCATGTACCTTACGAGACACCAGAAAAGACTTCTTGAACTCCTTGCAGCAGGCTGATTGGCGCTCCGCCTGAAGTCCCCAAAAAGGCTGCTTTTCCTAAAGTCCCTGGCAGAGCAAGGATTAAAAGGACTCTCATGGGAAGCCCAGACAGGGAATCTAAAGAATGTAATGGGAATATAATAGGAACATTCCTACCAAGGGTCCGGGTCCTAATATTCCCATGATATTCCCACTATATTCTTGGAGTTCCCTGTTTGGGCTCCGCATGAAACTCCTCGTACCGATCTTTGGAAGCCCCGAACCCTATAAGCTCTAAACCGTGCAGAGAGATGGGGTTTCAGGCCTCCGAATTTTGGGGCTCACTTCCAATCTAAGTTTGAGAGCTCACACCCAAACGAGGGTTTCCCAAAATTAGGGGTACCATTTTGGGCTTCCCATTATGAGACTTTAGTGTTTTGGGTTAATATTGGGATCGCCGTATTTTAGAAACCGGGCAAATAGTAAGTAATTGATAGATTTTGGGAGTGATTAACGGTGAGGGGGGTCGGTTTAGGGGGAGGTAATCCCTGCAGAAACCTCAGAATCAATGCCAGTTTACATTCCATTCTTGGAGGGAGGCCGCCATACGCATCACATGGAATGGTAGCATCATCAGATTGAGTCTCAGCTTTGTAGCAAGACATGTTGGAAATACAGTGCATGCAACGTACTGCGATTCATTTTTCTCGAGACCTTGGCAAGCTTTAACTTGTGCCATCTGCCAGCCTTCAGCGGCAGCAGAAATTCAGCTGGCTAGTCTGTATGGCGTACTTTACATCGCAGCTCGCCCAAGATCCCCAAGCAATCCTTGAGAGAGAGAGACAGAGAGAGAGAGAGAGATATACATATATATATATAGATATGTATACACACGCTCTCCAGATTTCTAAGCAAATGCTGAGTCGTGAGAATCCTCTAGAATTCAGACCCAAATGTTCATCATGATCCCTGCTACTTGTGTCATCGAATATTCCGCTAAGGGTGGAGGGCCAAAAGGGTTCATAGGATAGACTAGGGATATCATGGCTTGTCTTAACAAGCCGAGAGATGTTAAGGATGGGGGTCTAGGGTTCAGAAGATAGAATATGGATATCTGTCAGACTGCGTCCTGTGGCCCTGGGTGTTCCTCATTGCATCCATAGGGTTCAAACCCCTAAACCCTAAACCCTAAACCCTAAATAGGAAACATTGAGCTTCAACCCACAAAGCCCCACTTCAGACATGTTGCAAGTTCGGAGCAGGGTTCCTAGGTGGCCTGGCCCACAGAAGCAATTCCATTTCAGAGGTTGTTCGCTGGTTGTTAGTGGAGAATGGACGAGGAATTGCAGCTACAGTAGCCCCAATATCATCCCGAACAAAACAGCAATTTCCATTTTCTCGCTTCATCCATGCCCTGCTAGCAGCCAGCAAGTAAGCCCCATATCCTAGTAGGCCCCAGATTTCGTTGCATGGTCCATGTCCATGTCCAGTCCCTGAAAACAACTAGCAAGTTACCCAAGCTAAGAATGCATGGTTGCTGTTGAAGCACGTTGATGAGTTTACTTGTTTTGATTTGCATGTTCCAGTCCAGCCGTGCTGGAGTTCAGATACCGCGAGGAACTCGTATATAATGTTTTGTCAAATGCAGTTGCTTCCCCCTAACCCTTCGCACTAGCTGATAGTTGAATGTATCTTGCTAAAGGGCTTCTGCACAAGGACTGCTGTGTCGCCCAGATTTCCATGTCTTGTGCCTTCCGCAGCAACAGCTGGCCAAGCCACTTAGCCCCGAAGCTGGTAGGACGGACTCCACCTGCAACTTAAACTTGCAAAAGCAAGCTGAGACACATTGCCGTAGATGGCCGTAGATGAAGCACGCCTGAACATATGTGTATGTGATTAAACTTCTGATTATATGTGCATATGTACAACGTTGTGGGTCAAAGCGCCAAGCTCTTTGCAAAGTAGCCGTTGCGGGAGACATGTGCCAAGTTGGCACCCACATGCAAGCGGTCAACCATGTTGCTTGGGTGGCAGCTTATGTTTAGCCAGTCGTACTCAGAATCTCCAGTCTTGGGCCGCAGACCTTTGCTGACTAAGAGCTCCCAGGCTCCCAGCTAAACGCTCTACCCAAGTACTCCGCTTACCGCCCAGGAAGACGGCATGATCTCCTTTTAGCTAAAACTCCAAACTTTACATTACCAGAAGTAGACGTGACGCTTTGCATGCGTCGGCCGCGGCAGCGAAGCTTTGATGGGCTTGGCGTGATCCTAGCCGCTGTTCGGCTGCGATGCGGGTATGTGGGAGGGCACTTGGCCAACAGCGTCTGAGACCGGGCGGCAGTGCGGCCGCTCGCTGGTCTGCGCAGGGCTTCTTACTCTTCTGACCTTTGGCGTGGCAGTGTTCACAGCCCATGGATTCGGGGATCCCGGCTTCATCAACCTGACTACAGCTCTGCAGTCAAGGTTCTTCAGTGAAGAGGCAGATCCCGACTTCAGGTATGAGGGCTTCTCGGGCCTAAATGACTCGGAGCAGGCTGCGTCAGCAGACAAAGAATCTGCCAATGAAGACGCGGCCCTGCCCACGACGCAGTTTGTTTCCACGGCTCCAACCCTTGCCCCTGCCCCTGTAGCAAACGCCGTTCGTCCTGGGAGGGCCAAGCTGATATTTGTGAATTGTGCGGAGGATGCGAAGATTGTCCGAAAGGGCGGGCAATTCAAAGTCCTACCGTGTCCTCACCAGTGCAACATGACCGTAGACAAGAGCGATCTTTCCCGAGCCGACGCAGTGGCTGGGTTGCTGTTAAGGAATTTGAGTTAAGTCACCATAATATGGGTATATATAGTAAATAATAAGTTTCCCCAATATAGTAACTTAAATTAAGTTCCTAAACATACCTACATTCCCCCAGTTTCCATTTCATTTTCCATTAACATAATTTGGGTATATATCTATAGTAAATTAATAAGGTTCCCCAATATAGTAAGTTGAATTAAGTTCCTTAACAGCAGCCCAGGTGGTCTTTAATCCTCTCTGGATGAGTCCGCTGAAAAAGGCACCAAGGACCAAGGCAGCAGGCCGGGCGCCTGAAAATGTCTGGGTTGCTGTTATGGAGTTGAAATTAAGTTATGGTTTAGGGTTTAGGGTTTAGGGTTTAGGGCTTAGGGTTTAGGGTTTAGGGTATAAGGAAACCCCCAGAATTTACTACATACCCATAATATGGTAACTTCAACTAAGTTCCTTAACAGCAATCCAGTCTTGTGGGCCTTCTTCTGCGGATGCTGAAATATGGAAGTTTTTCGGAACCATCCCTTCATCATCCTTAGGTGGGCCCTACGATTTTCCCATTATTCCGCGTACTTCTAGGGTCCCCAACCCTGCGCTAGTATGAGAAGCTCCATAATTTGGGGCGTTTTAAGTGTAAAGCAGTTTGTGTATTCTGGAGCGCGTCAAGGTCAAATATGGGCATATAGCTTCCACTTCGAATCTGCTTCTGCTCATGGCTTCGCGCGCGGCGCCACGAAGGCTCTGTCTGCAAAAATGGACCTGACCATGACCTATAAAGGCAACTTTGTTGCCTTTACCTTGGGTCATTCCCTCTCACAGCAGCAGTTACCACAATGGGGAATAGGAGTTAGAATCGCCCCTCATTAAGACCTGTTTAGGAACACTTATTGCAGGCAATGAACCGCGTGCACCCTTGTCCCTGAACCCTTAAGATTGCGGGCTAGAATACAAGCTTGGGATCGTTTCTGAGAGTGCAAGGAGGTGTAACAGGTGCTCGGTTTGCCCATTGCCCTGCGATTCTTATTATTGATACAATTACTATTGTTGTTATTTTTGCTGTTGTTGGCATTATTTTTACCACTATTTCTACTATTACTAGAAGATCAGGGGAATCGTTTTTTTTTGTTTTTTCTTCTTTTCCGTTTTAGGGGCTGGGACTACCCAGGTATTTGGCCACGACCCCGGCAGAGCTAACTCTTGAGATCCGCGCAAGCCTGAAGCTAGAAGTAGAGGCCTTAGGTATCGCCACTTCGTTTCGGGGCCTCTGAATAGCTGTCACGTTTCATAGGAGTTTTCAATGGCACCTAGCAGGGATTTCAAATAGCCTTCTAGGCCCCAGACGGCAAAAATCCCCAAGCTGGAGTCATCGACCCTGGGCCCCAAGCACGTTACTTCAAAACCCTAGCCCTGGGATACCGAACCCCTGTAATTGAAACCTTTACACAAATTATAGAGTAACCTGGTGCAGGAGGGAGCAGGAGACCATCAACTCCCTGAACCCCACATGAGCTACTGTCAAGATTAGCCCTCTTCAAGGGACCCTTGACAGTGGACATAGGGGTCCTTCTTGTAGTCGATTATGGTCCCTGCTCTAATCCTAATGAGGAACCCATGTCCATTAACATCTGTAGAAAATACCCTAAACCCTAAACTCTAAACGCTTAGCCCTTAACCCTAAACCCTAAACCCTTAACCCTAAACCCTAAACCCTTAACCCGAAACCCTATATAATTCCGTACAAGACCACCTGTAAGGAGTTTAGACTATAGCTCTAAAACCTAAACCCTAAACCCCTATATAGCCCCCTTTAAGGAGTTTAGACCCTAAACCTTAAACCCTAAAATCCTATATAATCCCCTCTAAGGCCCCTTTAAGGGGTTTAAACCCCCTAAACCCTAAACCCTAAACCCTAAACCCCTAAACCTTAAACCAACCAACACCAAGGTAAGTCAGACATCTTCCGGCCGTTTTACAGCCTCCGGGCACTCCGCCCCGGGCAGGATGCCCCAGATCCCAGATGAGTTACAGGTTCAGGGTTTAGGGTTTAGGGTTTAGAGTCTAAACTCCTTAAAGGGGGTTATATGGGGGATTTTATAGGGGACTACTATAGGGGCTATAAAGCGGGATACTAGGAGTTTAGATGATGGCTCAGATGTCGTTTGTATTGATAGTCCGCCTTCAGTAGATCGAATATGGAATATGTGGGGATCTTATTCTAATATACCCGAAGCCTTTTTTAAAATGTACATAAGCGGGAACTGTAAGTAACTTTGAAGTTTCCGGGCGGTCGTGTTTAAGGGTTACATGAGCTCATAGGTATGAAGGGTTTGGGGTTATTATAGCAGAACTTTAATTGTAGGTGTAGCCCAATGATTGACTAATTTTTGGGTCTTAGCACTGGGTGCTATTAACAGTCGTCCTTTTCCTCTCTTGGCGAGCATAGCCCTGTGTAGTAGGGTTTAGGAGGACCCCCACCCTGTAATAGTGGTATAATAAGAATACTTATAGTCACTATTACTGGGTGGGGGGTCTACCTAAAGTAGGTTGTGGTTACACCGTGTTTCTTGCTGCGGGCGTTCATCTTGAACACTTCTGTTTACGAATAGGCAGCAGTTTTTACAGGATCATCTCAGTTTCCTCCTGCAAGTTCTTTTCAACACAAGTTTGTCAGGTCTGTGGTGACCAAAACTCAGCCCTAAAGCCTAAACCCTCCATGAAGTTTACACTAAACTCTTCACTCTTCTCAAAACCCCTTAGCCCCAAAGCCTAAACCCTAACCCTTAACCCTACTGCACGCAAGTAAGGATCCCCACAAAGACTATGCCAAGGGAAAAGAGCACCTTCTGCTGTGGCTGGTGGGGAATTGTGGTTCCCTGGCACCTGTTTGCCGGTTTATATAGAAAGTTTCCCAAAATATCTTCGAAGTAGACACCAAAGCGCTAGAACCCTTATCACGGAATCCCCAGAGTGGTGCGCCTAATTTTGAGAACTCCCCCCAAATCTGTGGCATGGAGGAGTTCTATCTTGGTAAACGGACCTTCTGAATTCTGATGGTAGAATCTGACGGACCGTTCCCTGAGAGTTCTACGCAGCCAACGGGCTTTAATGTTAAGAGCCCAACGGAATATTTCAGCACGGCTGTTGCAACGACATCCTAAACAGCATCAAGCTTTATTCTACTATCGTTGCTTGTTTCCAAGCTTGCGTTGCCCGCGCCTGCCTGCCGTGTAGTGTCATGATGGTGGTGACAATACGCGCAATCTTGAAAGTATTGGTACATATGGCTGCATTTTGGGTCCCCTTAACTGCCCCGAATTATTCAAAGCAAACCCTAAACCCTAAACCCTAAACCATTCAAATGCTTCGAAAGAGGGCTCCCAACTGTACCGTTGTTCTTTGGAGACGCCCGTATGCTGACAGTGTTGAGCCGGACCAACAAATGGGATTTTCTCAAAATAGTTCGTAGATTTTCGGGGTTATATAGGGGTTATAATGGGGTTATAATGGAGTAATATTGGGATAATGGAAAATAGAATGGAAACTACCATAGTATATTGAGGTTAGTCGTAGATCCCTTGCTAGAATCCCCCGCATCTTCGTTTTGATCCCCCAAAATTTCTATGGCCCACTTTTGGCCCCTTTTGAGAGGCGCCCAAAGTATCCATAAGGTTCGAAGTCGCGCATGCGCCTCTTCCAGAAGCTGCAGAAGCTACTGGGTGCTGACAAGGCCCACATGTTCCTGGGGCAAACGTGAGCTCTTTTTTTGGTTTTGGTATGCCCCAATCCCGGTAGAATTCCCAGCACGTGGGTTCATCAACACCCCGATAATATCATCGGTAGGTGAGCCCGTGTAACCTTGATTTAACCATCATCATTAATATAGATCCGTTGTGACCCGTATTCAACGAATGATGAACAATGTTAATGAATGTAAATTCAGCTACAATAGCACAGATGGAACGGTACATTTATATCTTCCTTTTTTGCAGAGTAACTTCATCTATGTTTCTTAACAGAGCAATAGATCCTAGAACCCTACGTTCCATCCCTGCCCTACCATCCACCCAAACCTACAGTAGTCTCCATCTCCGTTTTTTCCCCAAATTCTTCGTTCCGGACTCATGAGCCTCCAAAGCTGCATTAGGTTCGGGTCCTGTGGCAAGAGCACCGGGTGCACGTCAAAACATAGTGCCGACCCTTGCAGCTATGCTGCTGTGGGGATCTCCCAGGTGGATGTAGGGTTTAGGGGTGAGGGTTTACGGACTAGGACTAGGGTTCAGTTCAGGATTTCGGGGTGAATGGTTTAGAGTTGAGGGTTTCATGGGACAGTCGGGGTCATCCGAAATCTTCGAGGTCTTTTTTCAAGATGTATTGGGGTGGATTGCCGGTCTTCAGAGGTAAAAAGGATTTAGGTCTGGATCTAGGTTCAAAGTGTTCCGGGACCTGCCTACCCTGCATCACCGTTGGATTTTGAACAATTATGAAGACAGCGCTAGCCGTCTGAGTTCTACATGCTTAGCGTTTCCTCCTGGATATTCTTGCAAAATGGCTATAACCTGTACGCATGTAGACAAATCCGCATGCAGATGAACATGTCCTGTGTGCGTAGCGGTTGCGAGCACTGCTTGACACAGTGGCCCTGTGTGCAGCTCCATGCAAGGTAACCAGAGGCTCATGTCCAAGTACAAGTTCTATGCAGCCTTCGAGATCTTCGGCCAAAGTGCAGCTGTCAGCGTTTGAGTGGCAGGCTTAGAGGGGTGGTGGCTGTGCTAATTAAAGGTTGTAGAGAACATGACGAGCAACAAGAATGGATCATTGCCATTTCAGGAAGTTCAAAACACCGACATGAGCCACTGTCTAAACTCCTAGTATCCCCCTTAATAACCCGTATAGTACTCCCCTATATAATCCCCTATATAACCCCCTTTAAGGAGTTTCGAGCGCTCTTAAACTCTTAGCCAAAAGCCATGAGCCCGAAGGCCCTGAATGCTTAAGCTTGCAGCGCATGGACCCTCGCAGCAGGTCCTGAGTCATTGTGCCGTGTGAACCACCACTCAAGAGGTACCTTAGATCCGAGCCCGAACCCTTGCGCAAACGCACTTGCGCTGCTTCTAGCCACAAGAGTGGCAAACTTTACACCCTCCTGGACCTCCCAAATGCCCACAAGAATCGCCCTTCACCCCAAAACATCCCAAAATAATGAGTAATAGGCAATTCTTATGAGAATTTGGAAGTTCCTGGTAAACCATTCAAGCCCTGAACCTGAAGCTTTGGGCTTTGCTTTCAGCCGCAAAATCTGACTCCCCCTCCCCTTGCCGGAGCAAGGAATGGGCACTGTGAGGGCTACTTGGGTTCAGGCTTTTAGGTTTAGAATTGCAGTTTTAGGATTTAGGGTTTAGGGTTCAAGTTTTAGGATTTAGGGCGCAGGGTTTCGCTTTTAGGATTTAGGGTTTAGGGTGACACACTTGTGGGAGCAAGGAACGGACGCTGTGAGGGCTACATCACGGAGAAGTTCTTCCGGGGCTTCATGAGCCTAAGCAGCTTAGGGTTTACAGTTTTTTTGCTGAGGTAGATAGAAATGGAGTTCCCAAGAACCATAATAAGATCCCTATGTAATTTCGATATTCTATCTACTTGAGCGGGGGTTGGCTATAAGCTTTAGGGCTTATGCATCAACAGTTCTCAAGGATTGTTTTGGAGTGATATTTGGTCCCAGTAGGGGCGTGCTCTAGACACTCTCGTTGCACCTAACAGGGTTCCCAATCGAGGGTCCTTGGCAGAGTCTTTGGAGTAACGTGGTCTATGAGTGCGGTGACGCTCTTTGAGGATTGGGCATCAAAATCTTCGCTTTTTCTGCCATGTCCTCGCATGCATTGACCTCTGACATGCTTCTAGATGAGGCATGTTTTTGGCTGCCTCTGCCAGCTCTATACCGGCCACAGCCCATGCCTTTCGTGCAACTTTATCTTGAATGTTGAATGAGGCTTGTCCCTTGCAAGATAGAGCAAGGCACACTTGTACCCCCGTGCCCTTAATTTTTGCATAGCCAGGGCCCAGGATCCCCAGAACCTATAAACTACTGTACACCACCGTGTCCCCACCCCTGAATTCTCAACTTTGACAAATTTCCCAACCTCCCATCGAAGGGCGCCTCTTATTTGAGACAGCTTCCAATCAGCGAAGGAGCTCGATGGTTCCGTTGGCACTAGGAGGCATTGGAAGGCGAGATTACGAGTACATCGCACCGCCCGAGTCTTTCCTCCATGCCGCTGGGCAGCAGAGGATTCGTCCCGCTGTTCACACGGCTTCGTAGAGATGTGCACTTGACGGTTGTTGATTTCGGTTTATATCCCTGATTGTTTCGTAGTTGTGGAGCCAAGAGTCAGCTCATGCGGGGGGCCTGTTCACTTGTTTCGGTGCCGCAGGCTGCAATCCCAAGGCGAAGAGCCAATCTCTCGTAAGAAGGAAGTTTTCAGCATGCGAAACTTGCCGAATCTTGCCCCCAATTGTGCTGTTCACCGGCAACATCCCTCTCCGCATCGCATCGCATCGCATCGCCATAGCTCCTACAAGCACCCCTGGAGCACCTTTCTTATGCATGCCTAGGGCTCTTGTCTAAATACCCAGTCCTAACAATGACACCCCCCGCTGGGGATGTAGTGTTGCATATGAGGCGGTAGAGTACCTTGATGCAGGGCATCCGCAACAGCATGCTGGGATGTCTGCAGCATGACAGGTGTCAGGAGTTCCCAGCTCCAAGACTTAGGGTTTATAGGGTGAGAGAGAGTGAGAGGTCATATGTACCATAATCTAAACTCCTTAAAGGGGGGTTATATAGGGGATTATATAGGGAACTACTATAGGGGTTATTAAGGGGGATACTAGGAGTTTAGACTATAGCTCATATGTGCCGGCCTCAGAACCTAGCCCGTGCAAGGGTTTAGGGTCTAGGGTGTTATTTGGCCTTGGGATTCCAAAGGGCACCTCAGATCCTAAACTCTCTAAGGGTACTGTAGGGTGCCCATGGTATGGTTTTAGATTTTGTGTATCGTTATAGCATAGGCTACTTCAAACAATCGCAGAGTGATATCCCTAAACCCTAGACGGCCTGTCTTAAGAAGCTGGGCTTCGGTCCCTGGAGCCCTTCATATGCGCTTGCTTTCCCGAGACAACGCTCAAAGTCTCAAAGTTGCTCAACTCTCCCCACAAATGGGTATCCGCCAAGAATTTCTTCGTTGCCGTAGGCAGGTGATATTTGGGGGTAGCCCCCGGGTGGGTTGAGGAACCCTAGGTCAAAGAGCACTTTTTTCAAACTCAGGTGGATGACTTCACTTCAGTAGAAGCTTTGGCCAAGACCTTGCTGGCCATTGATGCGGATGACCAAAGATACAATCGCCACGCGGTTTGTTTTTTGGTTTCGAGGTTGACATTATCCAGTTCTGGGTACACACAGGGTATTGATGCGAGGGTCAGGGCTCAATTTTCGCAAGGTTCCATTGAAACTTTCGAACAGTGCTGGTCTAGGATTTACAGCTGTGGTAAGAGTATTAGTGGCCGTGCTATCATTAGACATTTTCTAGTTATAGTAGAAGTCTAGTGGGCAAATTGGGAATACATGCATAAGGGTTACACCCTAGATTAGTCTTAGGATGTCAGTTGTTAATCTTGCCCCATACCATCCGGCACAGAAAGCATTTGCTTAACGTGGCCCTGTAAAGATCTAGGCTTGTCATCTGGGGTTGAGAGTTCATGCTGTAGGTTGTAGGGTCCAGGGTTTAGGGTGCCCGGACCCCGAACCCCAAACCTGGTTTGGGCAGGGGCACGGCTTTTGAGGCTTTGGCCCTCGGATGTTGTAGAGCCTGGGTTGCAGGGCGTCCGTAGCTTGAGTTTTACAAGCCCCCCAGCCACCCCAATGATGAATCTTCGCATCCTAGGAGAATGATTTAGTCTATTTGGGATATTTGTTATTGTTATTGTGGGGATGTTTTGGTTTTTCGTAGTTCGGGGCTAAGTTCCAGGATAGACGGGAGGGTGATGAGGGTAATGCCGGATCTGTTCGTCTGTTTACGGTCTTTATCTGGGAGTTGCCATGCACTCGTTGCTGTTGCTGTTAATATTGTGAGGAAATCATCGTATTGCACACACACACACATCTCTCTCTCTCTCTCTCTCTCTCTCTATATATATACATATAGATATCGTGGTAGCTTAGTTGAGGTTCCGTAGCAGGAGGCCAGAACAGAGTCTGCCGCTTAAATTGTTGTTTGGCAGAGTTTCATGGACTTTACTTGGGCATCTGGAGCTGTTCCCCAAAATGGTGTGATATCAGGGCAAGGATGTTCCACCGACTGTTTATAATAGTGAGAAGGTTCAGCGTAAGCTTATAACCTCACGTGACGCTCTACGCTCCGAAATTCATGTTGCGCAGGATGATGGGTCCCTCTCCGGATCACTTTAGCTATCACGATGGTAGAATACTGCGCGTGTCTTGTGTTCTAGGTGAGTGCCCAACACCCTGCAATCCAGCACAGGCTTCCATGCCTGGCGCCAGAAATTGAAAATGGTGAGCCAGCGCGCCCCATGGCGTGATACGAGGCTTCTTAAGATATGGGAGTCCTTATGCTTTATGGAAGTCATGAGGCTTTTTGCTTTGTGGAACAGTGGCCCTGTTTCAGAGTATGAGCCACCACCAGCAAGGATCAGCTAGAACTAAGACCTTGCAGCTTGGGGCTGTGGGCTTACGGAAAAGGCCTCAGGTGGGAGGTCGATGGTGCGCAAGCAAGCTAGAACTCCCCAACCTCCCTGGAGGCCTCCCTAAGGAATGCTTTTTGACTGTTTAGGCTGCAATTCGCACCTTCGAGTATGTTACTATCCAAAGACTCTGCGAGCAAAAGTGCCAGCTGGGAAATGCGAATCCTGCCTAGGCCACGCATGACACTGCCTACTGCGACCTGTGCGTTCCTTGACAGAATTCTGGGCTCCAGCTTCGCGCTTCAGATTGAGCAGGCCATGGGTGAAACGAAGGCATATACAAGATTGAGGTCCTTTGTTCTAAAGCCCCAACTAACAAGAATGTCCACGGCAACGCAAGACAACTGTTGATACTAAAAATCCTGCATGACCTTCGTATACTATAGTACCATTATTCCCAAGGTTTAGGGTAGGGTCATGCAGGATTTTTAGTATCCACCGAATCTCCCTTGTTTTGGGGAGTGTAGAAGCTTATGTGGCTGAAAGGTTGGGAGTCAGAGCTTCCACGTCTGCACTAGTGGGGTCATCTGGGGGGTTCCTAGGCTTAATTCGGGGCTCCAAAACCCTAAACTGCCCTACTAAACCTTAAACCTTAAATCTAAACCTTGAAACCTAAACCTTAAACCCTCCCCTAAACCCTAAACCCCTAACCCTGAACCCTGAACCCTGAACCCTGAACCCTAAACCCTAAACCCTAAATCCTAAACCCTAAACCCCAAACCCTAAACTCCAAAGCAACCGTAAGTAGCGCATGGCAATGGTGGAATGACTGAGGGATCCAAGCCACATCTAATCCCATAGTGCTCGCATGGGGGTGGGGGGGGGGGTTCCCAACAGTCAGGGGGCTTAGGGTTTAGGGTTTAGGGTCTAGGGTTTAGGATGCCCTTTTAGGGGGTTTGGGGGATATGTGTATAGGGGTTAGAGATAAGCTATACAGTGATCTTCTAGGGTTTAGGGCTTCCGAAAATTAGGGGGACCCTTTTGGGGTTCCCAATGGTGAGGAGTATAGTTTTCTGCGATTTGCATTGGGGTGCCCTATGTATGGAAACTACCACAGTGGTCTTCTGGCGCATCGCCTTTTGTTCTACTGCGCAAAGAGGTAGAACCCTTTGCCCTACGTCAACCCTTGCCCTTAAACGCCATTAAACACCCAAACCTCAAACCCCATAACATTTGAAGTTAGTCTGCCATGCATGTGTCTAGCGTTGGTAGGAAGAGGGCTGAATTGCACTATGATTCAAGCTGTTTTCTGACGGAACGCTTCTGTTCTCCCTGGTATTCAGTCCCCGTACTCAGCAGGGAAGGAGGGAACGAAGCGCCAGAGCGAAACTTCCGCTTCCTTGTAGTGGGTTGCTGTTAAGGAGTTGAATCAAGCTATGATTGGAAAGGAAACCGTCCTAGTTACTTTATATCATGTATATCCATAGTATGGCAGACATAGTTTCAATCCCAGAAGACGACCCAGTGTAGTCCGCGCCTCCATTGCATTGACCTTGACCCTCATGGACCACTTGCTCCTACCACCCTCTCATCATATATATATATATTCTGAACGTAGTAATTAGTAGGGGTGCTGCGAGGCTGTTTATCGGGCGTGGGCGTCATTCATTCGAGAGCTGAATGGCCGGCTATAAATTGAATTTCTTGGTTGTCAAAATGCCTTTTCCCATTTCCCTCGTCATGGAAAATGTCCCTTGTACTTGGTATTTATCCGGTAGTTTCGGTACCATTTATGGCAATTAAAGGAAGTATCTAAGCCTTCAACCGCTTTGATTCATTTGGAAGTTTCTCGAAGCTATCTCTCTGCAGCCCCAATCAAGGACCTCCCCCATCCCTAGAAATCCATGGGGCTCCCAAGGCACCCTAGACATGCCGGAAAAATTGCCCATCTGTTCGGTCAGCCCCCCAATTAATATGGCCAAAAAAGAATTTTAATTGACTGTCATATAACTACCATCATCCCCTGGTAGTCACTACGGTGGATACTAAAAATCCTACATGACCACACGTACCTTTTACCTTGGGAATTATGGTATTGTAGTACAATCAGGCCATGCGGGATTCCTAGTATGCACAGCTAATATAGCCAAAAAGGAATCTATGTGGGAGCTTAACTTAAACCATCTGACCCATGGTCTAAACTCATTCCCTTCATATCCCCTTTAGTAGTCCCCTATACAATCCCTTCCAAAAAGATCCCTTAAAGGAGTTTAGACCCTAAACCCTAAACCCTATATAACTCCTTATAAGAAACCCTAAACCCTAAACCCTACCTTACCCACACCCTAAACCCTTTCTAACCCCCTACAAAGGTGTTTAGATTATGGCTCATGGGACTCTTGCGTAGAGCCTAGGAGCGGCTGCACACAGGCAAGGATTTGCGTCCCAGGCCTGCGCGGTTTAGGTTTCAGGGTTTAGGATTTAGGGTTTAGAGGTTTAGGGTTTAAGGGTTAAGGGTTTAGGGTTTAGGATTTAGGGTTTAGGGTCTAAGGGTTTAAGGGTTTAGGGCTTAGGGGTTTGGGGTTTAGGGTTTAAGGGTTTGTGGTTCAGGCTTTAGGTTTTGCA
>CAJNIZ010045471.1:143729-155778 GCA_905231905.1 Symbiodinium pilosum
ATGGCTCATGGGACTCTTGCGTAGAGCCTAGGAGCGGCTGCACACAGGCAAGGATTTGCGTCCCAGGCCTGCGCGGTTTAGGTTTCAGGGTTTAGGATTTAGGGTTTAGAGGTTTAGGGTTTAAGGGTTAAGGGTTTAGGGTTTAGGATTTAGGGTTTAGGGTCTAAGGGTTTAAGGGTTTAGGGCTTAGGGGTTTGGGGTTTAGGGTTTAAGGGTTTGTGGTTCAGGCTTTAGGTTTTGCAGCCAGGGGCCTTCAACTCATAATCTATTACTTATCACGCTGTTCTCTGTGTCACCTTTCCCCTCAAGCTGGCCCCCCTGTTATCGATTACCACGCTCCTTTCCAGAAAGCTGAACGAATCATCCCTAAACCCTGAACCCTAGTAGCCTAAATCGAAACCCTAAACCATAAGCCCCAAACCTGAAACCCTAAACCCTACATGCTAAACCCTAGACCAAGCTGCAAAGTGCAGTGTTGTAAAGTAAGTGTATTTCAACGGTGTATGGTGATCTTGGTGGGTGTCATGGACCATGCAAACCTTTGGCAGCTGATTCGTCAGGGAGTTACATTATTATGTGTGGGTTCCGTCAACTGACTAGCCCTTGCCAGGACGACTTTGCGCTTCCACAGAGGGATTTGATATTGAATCGCCTCCCCTCGAAAAATAGCAATGCCTGTGTACCCTTGCGCGGCCTAGGCTTTTCCCAGGCTGCAAATTCTTGCCAGGTGGGTTTTGAGTCCATACCAGAAATATTTGACCACTTAAAACACGAGCCCAGCAAAAGTTGGCAATCTGCACTTTTTTGAATTACCACCATTTGTAATCGGGGAAAGTTATCGGAAGTTTGAGGGGGGGGGTGTTATGACTAGATTACTTGGGCAGGCAAACCGGTGGTGGTCTTCGTGGTGTTCATGGAGTATGGAAGATGTTCCTTCCTCCACCCTAAACGCAAAACCCTTTACCTTAGCCGTCTCTTGCCTTGCGTCGTCGAGGATTCGGTCGGTACTTAGCGCAGAAGTAAGGAGACAGCCAGATCATCAAAAAAAAAGGGATGCTGTTGGCTTTAGTCTGCACACCCCAATTTAAGTAGCATGGTTCAGACCAGAACATGGACCACAACCACCGGCCTGTAGCCTAGATCCCAAACTTTTACAGCAAATCTATAAAGATCGCGCCCTAAACCTTAAGCCCTAAAACCTTAAACGCCTAAAATCTACACCTTGAACAGGTCGTTCGGCCCCAGCCTGGAGAAATGGATGTTTGATGGCTGCCTTGGCAATGGGCCGCGGTGGAAATCCTAGCCTTGCCAAGACGGGCAAGATGCACAGCAGAATAGTTTAGGACCTTAGGATATAGGCGTTTAGGCTTGTCGCGTGTGCAGTTTGGGGCTTCCATGATGTGGCTCTCGTGACATTCAGCCGCACCGGACAGAAACTGTTGAAACTATTGCTGATCAGCCGATGCTGTTGAAAGAAGCGCTTAGACGAGTTTCTTATCTGTTTATGCATGTAACTGATCGCTCTACTGTGTCTCAGGGCCGGCGAGAATTCGTTGGACATCAGTGCATGAAGCTCAAAAATGAACGCATTGCTATCTGCGCTTGTCTTGAACTGCCTACCGCTCAGCCGTCTCCACGAGCCCAGTGTGTGCAGGTGAAGCCGAAGGGCAAGCGCGAATTAGGCGCGCTGCGCGCAGTGTTCGGCATATGGGTAGTTGTCAAAATTATGGTCCCTTTTTTGGGTCCCTAGTATAGCACGGCACCCAATATTTAGGGTGCCCAAAAAGGAACCATAATTTTGACAACCACCCATATGGACTCAAGAGCGGAAGTGCTGCGGTGATCTGACAGTGAATAAGATGAGTATGCACACACATCGCAGTGAGGGGGACTGCGAAGCATACAATTCTGTTGCTGCTTGGTGTGTCACTGCTGCGGCTTTGTGGCTTGAGTTGGATTAACATCGCAGTGCTGCTGGCCAAGAGTGCCCCATTTCAATCTCATGATCTAATATGGCACGCCGATTGTCCAAGCGTAGACAGAAAGAATGTAGCAAATCTTCCAGCTTCCTCTGGTGAAGTTCTTTTGCTGAAGTTCAGAGTGTGCCCCTTATCCGCAGCAAAACACTTTGCGGCTGGGTGCTTTGGGGTACGTTTTTATGGTTTGGGTGAGTTCAGAAGAAGTCGTAGCGCAACAGCGCAGACCACCTAGATCCGAAGTTTGTCCGAACCTTCAGCCTCTACAACGCAACCTGGAAAGCTTTGCAGCCAAATGCGACGTGCACTGAGTTCAGGGACCAGTCTGAAAGCTTGGCACCCTGAATCTTTTTCAACTCTGAACCCATCCCCCCTAAAACCCGAACCAATCTTCAACCATCCAAAGTAGAGACCGTTACACCTCTCCGCCTTTTGCAGCTCCTAAGCTCTAAATTCCGAACCGCAGCCCTACGCCCTGCACCCTATATCCTGCTACACCTTGATAAGCCCTAACCCCTGAAGCGTTAACCCCAAACTCTAAATCCTAAACCCCAAACCCTAAATCCTAAACCCTAAATTCTAAATCCTAAACCCTCAGCCCTAAATCCTAAACCCTCAACCCTAAATCCTAAACCACTTTCCTGAAAGCGGCGTCCGCCGGAAGCCATGGAGCCGACTGCGGATTTAGCTGAGAGACTTGGCATGCGATTTTAGGGTTTAGGGTTTAGGGGTTTAGGGGTTTAGGGCTAAGGAGCTAGGGATGGTCTATATCAATATAATAAGGGGAGCTAAAGAGCCCAGGAATCTCCAAAACCATAGGGGAGTGGCATACGAGGACTGGGTTGCTGTTAGGGAAGTGTAGGGGTGAAAAAGAGGCCTAGGGTCTAGGGTTGGGGGGTTTGAGGGTTGAGGGTGTAGGATTTGGGGTTTAGGGTTTGGGGTTTTAGGGTTTTAGGGTTTTAGGGTTTTAGGGTTTTAGGGTTTAGGGTGTAGGGTTCAGCATCTCCAGTCCAAACAATTAGCAAGTCAACTTCTTCTACTCCACATGTTTGGAGTGACCCTGCCTGTCCATTTAACAGTTTTACCCGTTGGTCTTCCATGTTCTTCCTTCGCTCGCCACACGTCCTCTGTATCCCACATTTACTTTTTCTGAACTTGGACGCCCGTTTCTGGCATCTCCAAAAACCTCCGAGGGCAGAAGCCGCTACCAACAGCAATCAGAGCCGTCTTTTTCTTGAATGGACATCCAGGATTGAGGAAAACGGCCTGCATCAGTTAGTTTCAATTGAACACAAGCTCAAGTTCCAGAGTTCTGAAATTGATAATGGTAGTTTCCCAAAATAGGGGGAACCCAAAGCTCTCCAGCTAACTAGGATGGTAGTCCTCAACCAGCAAACACCTAGACGGCCTATATGCCAAAGTTCTGCAATCCATATTTCCAAAATCAAGATTCCCGAAACCCTTGAACTTCCAAATTCACCTTGAACCCTAAACAGCCCTGAACCATCAAAAGCCCCAAGCCCCAAACCCTAAAACCTAAGTTCAGACATGGTCAAGGAAAGAACCCGCCAAGAAGCGGAAGAAGGGCCCACGAGAATTCGACTGGACAAAGGCTACCTTTGGCCACTTTGCGCGAGCCTGAGAAAATGAGTGTCAGAGACCATGGACCCCTAGTATGGGCCCTTAACCCTGGAATCCTTCTATACCTACTATAGTGTGGGGCCGTACTTCTAACCTTAGAGAATAAGAATCTTCAGAATTTCCGAATTCTTTGTGGGATGTAGAAAGGTATGCCTCAAGAACCTTAGATGCATCTTGTATACGCTCAACCCAATGGCCTTCGCAGCCTCTCCGGGATATGCATCACGGAGCTAGCTACCGTTTAGAAGATGGTTCAAGGTTTCAGTTTTTTGCTTTTTCTTCGAGTCGTACCCGTCGGTTTTTTTCTCCGGATCAGGGTTGAGGGCTTTCGGGGCAACACGTAGGTCTTCCTGGGTCACCACGCCAGTCCTTGCACAACCTCCATCGCACAAGCAGCAGGTAACCGAAAAGACATGCTCAGAAGCACGCCCTTGGGCAGTTGGCACCCTCGACCCTAAACCAAAATCCTTGCAATGGTGCTTCAAGCCGTCGGCAGGCCTACTTGTTCAGGTGATGGAAAAGCGATTCCGCGCGTTCGGCAGGGTAATTGCCTGACATGTTCTTGACGTTTCATTTTTTTGGATTATCCAGTCTCAAGTTTCCGTCAATGGTGATGCATCTATCTACAACCATGTATGTACGTATATACATATATATATATATACAGCCATATATGATCCTAAGCACGAAGCCTGTCTTGATTTGCTTGCTGTAGTAACACTTCAGGTTATCTTTGGGTTGAATTCCATCTTTTTTGGGCTTGCTTCATAATGCTGCAGTGTTCTGCTTCGACTCGTAAACTGCTGATGCCCTGCATGCTATCTTGTTGGACCCTTGTTTTCCCGCCGAGTGGGTGGGGAAAAGCGGTGGGTATGGCTTTAGATCTTAAGCCCCACACCCTAAACGTGTCAGCCAGGATGTCTTTGGAACCTCAGGTCCTGAAGCTCGCTTACGTGGGCACGAACTATCATGGGCTGGCTTGGCAGGAGCGCCTAAGCCCTAAACCCTAAGCCGTAAACCCTTAGCCTTAAACCCTAATCCCCAAACTCTGAACCAGAAGCCCTTAAACTTGTGCTCCGAGTTGAAGGGTTGAGGCTTACTTTTCGGAAGGATGTCAAGGGTTGTCACCCAAGGCAGGAGGGAAGGAGCCTTGAATCCTAAGCCCTACTTGGACGTTCGGGACAAGTAGGGTAGGGTTTAGGGTTTATAAGTCAATTATATGTGGGTGGTTGTCAAAATTATGGTCCCTTTTTGGGTACCCGAAATATTTGGTGCCGTACTATAATAGGGATCCAAAAAGGGACCAGAATTTTGACAACCACCCATGTAACCTCTATAACTTGAGTTCTAATTACGTACCTTGAACCCAAGTAGCTATGTCAGAAAGGAACAAGCCCAGGAACGACATTTCTCGGTCTAGGGTTTAGGGTTTAAAGGCCTAAACCTCTAAGTCCTGGGGCCAGCCTACTTAGAGGCTCAGTGGAGTTGTTCAGTAGGTAGGTTGATGTAGGTTGTAAAAGGTGGCCATAAACAGGCCGACCTCAGCCAGGGGACTTATAACCCCAGTTACAACCTGCTTCCGAAGTCTCTTGAGCCTTGAGGCAGTCTTGGCCGAATGGCCAGATTATAGCCACCTCATCTTAAATCGTGGTTTCCATAGAATATAGCCTTAAGAAGGTTTGTTTCATGCTTCGTTTTTTGGCCCGTAGTGCAGTCTTGAGAAGGAGGGCTTTCCGAAAATCAGCCGGCGAACCCCTCCAACTCCTTAACCCTGAACAGGTTTATGGCTTTAGGATCTACAGCCCTACAGCAGATACTAAAAGTCCTACACAACTAAACTCATACCTCCCAGGTTCAGGGGGCTATGGGTCATGCAGGATTTTGATACCAAACGTACAGAAACGGGGGGGGGTCAGGGGACTTAGCAAGTATATCTAGACCCACCCGCAGCCACATAACACCACCGCTTATCCCCATTTTAAAGTCACTTACGCCGTCCCCGGACGCGCACGCAAGCGCCCAGGAGCCTAGTACCTGCCCCACTGTGGAGGCGGCGCTTTTCGAGGCGTTGTGGCGTGGCGACAAAACTCATTACTTGGAGGTTCAAGGTATTTACGGTGGATATTAAAATGCCTGCATGACCTACGCACTGCATACCTTGGGATTTATGGCATTTTGGTATAATAAGATCATACGGATTTTTAACATCAGCCGCATAACACAGAATAAGCGGTGCTTGGAACCCATTTATGACGTAGAGGTCGTTCAGTTGGACTACAAGTGCTGTTCTGGTTGGGATAGCATTGCAAGTACCACGAAGCTGCAAGTATAACCTCTGCGAAAATAATCTTCTTGTAAGTGCCCTGTAAACCTGCCGCCTCGTTTTTAGGTCTGAGGGTTTGAGCAAAAAACATCGCGTTTTCTTTTTGCTGAAAGGTCTATGTGGGAGAAGGGATGGGCAGGCGGGGTGGGCTGCTGCAGCTTGACGTGGGCGGTTAGAGGTCTCGATCTCAGGCTATTTTAGGCTTTCAGGTTCCCCAGGGGATAATTTCAACCTAATGACCTCATACTGATACTGTCCATTGTGGTCAATCAGGGACTCATGGCCCGGTTTTGTGATGCGATGCCTCACGAAGTGAGCGAGGGTCGTGTGTTCATCCCATAGAAGTTCAAGCAGGCTGGGTACAAGAGGCCTTTCAGTTAGGTTACTCCCCCTAGAGTAATAGGCCCTAAATATGGAATTAATAGGGCCTTGATATACCTACAATAGTCTCTTGTGGTACCCATTACTGCGTGGGGAAGTGACCCAACATTTCAGGCTTACCCTAAGCTCCTCTGGGGTAGCTTCGAAGGCACAGCGTTTCCTGTTTTGACCTGCTATGGCACACCATGATTATGCCTAGATAGAAGTGGAAACTGGTGCCTCGAGTTTCTAGTTGCCCGTCCTGGAAAATGTTTTTGGGTATGGTGTTCTCGATGAATTCTTGTTATCACCGGAAGGAACATTGGCTATAGTTCAGCATGTAGCGTTAGCCTACCCCAAGAAATAGGCCTTAAAAGCTCAGTTTGCTGTGGGAAAGCCTTGCAGTAGTCAGAGCTTTCAATAAGCCATGGTCTGGGAGAATGGAAACTACACGTAATCCAATCTGTTGGAAGTTAGTTTTTTTTTGTGCCAGATTTTGACCAAGTTGTCTCATGAATTTGCACGCCTCAAGCTACCAGTTCTCTGATATGCCCCGAAGCACGATATGGACCGCTACCAAAAAGCTAAACCCGAAACCCTAAGTGTGGGAAGCCTGTGTGTGCCCGCAAATAAGGCAGAAGACCCGTCTTGTGAAGGACTTCGCCGACCGTGTAGCACAATTGAGCCAGAGTATCGCTGATGTTCCGAATGGGGCTTAGGGTTTGGGGTTGTGGTTCAGCCAGGCTCATGTTTGTGGGAAGTGTGCACGGTCCTTGTCAATGGATCAAACTGGACAGCGCCTCAACGCGGCCTAAAACCCCCAAGCAAAAAACGCAGGTCCTGCTGATCATTTCTTAGGTTTGCAGCAGCTTATGACGTTCAATCGTTGAATCCGGAAACATGCTCTGTTTGCGATTTCCCGGACTATCTGCAAGAGTGTCCCTTCCCTCGGCAGGTGAGGCTACAGGACACAAACTTAAAGGTGAACTCTTGAGGAAAGACAGCATGTAAAGTGGCTTGCCCCGTCAACGTCACAGCCTTCTGTACCTCCAGTCGAGTTGCTTGCGTATGTCCATTGAGGGACAAGGCCTAATCCTTGAACCTACTCATTCAAACCTAAACCAACCCGCGAGGATCGCCAAAGTTGCAACTTCTCGCGCTGTGGACGGACAGATAAGGTTCCGACGTTTCCTGATGGCCCTGTTTCTCATTTGAGGGGTTACAAGACAGACTCGCAAAAGGAGACCATCGTTTAGACATAGCCAAGGTTAATATGGCAGTTTCCCTAAATAGGGGTTCTCCAATATAGACCCCAAGATGCTGTGATCCTTATTATGAAGACCCACCAAGAAAGGCATCCCTAATCCTTGGAAACCGCCCATATTTCTTGGGGGGTATGGCCAGCTTTGGGTTCAGAGTCTAGTGTTGCACCTGTTCAAAGTGACACATGAGCAATTGTTGGCCATGCTGCGGCAGACATGGGAGGTCAAACATTTTTTGTTGTCCTTGGTGCATTTTGTTGGTTTTGGGGGTTCGCAGCGCATTGAGCACATGACAAAGGCAACTAGCATCAAGCATCATGTGAGCCATAACCTAAACTCCTTGAAGAGGTTTATATAACAAGGCATTATAGAGGGGACTAGTGTAGAGATTATAAAGGGGGATACTTGGAGTTTAGACCCTAGGCCCTAGACCCTTAACCCTAAACCCTGGCCAGGGTTTTGAAAGGGGATGCTAGGAGTTTAGACTATGCCTCCTGTGGCCACATATGAGTCCATTAGCATAGCCGGATTGTTGAGGGCACTAAAGCCCCGAACCACACCCTGAAAACCCGAAGCCCTCAGCCCTAAACCATGAACACCCTGAACCCTAAATCTTGCCGTTTGGCTGCGGGAGCTCGTCAGGGCGTCCATGCGGCGGGCAACTACATCTCGCTGGACTTGAGGCTGAAGCCAAATTCTGACTCTGGCACGGCCGCGTGGCATAACTTGGACACTGCCACACCTATGAACGGCTGGATAAAATTCATATTATGAATAAGGATATAGCCTGTAACATGACCCTATTATAGACCGTTAATGGGTGAGAGCAGGACCTAAGGCATAGGGAATGTGCCATTAAAAAAACATTTT
Organism: Symbiodinium pilosum; assembly: GCA_905231905.1. Lineage (NCBI taxonomy): Eukaryota > Dinophyceae > Suessiales > Symbiodiniaceae > Symbiodinium > Symbiodinium pilosum. The sequence continues at coordinate 152,162 of CAJNIZ010045471.1, forward strand.
GGACCTGAGTCATGGAAGGTGTTGACCACTTTGATGCTAAAGTCATGGGTTCCAGATCTTTCGCTGAACGCTTACAAATGATAAGGCTTAGCAGGGTACGTAGCTTAAACCCTACGTTACGGCCCCATCCCTATGATGCTGAACCAAACAACTGTATTTGCTTTGAGGCGTTGGAGGTTTCTTTCTCTCTAAACCCTAAACCCTAATTAAACATTTGCTCCCATTGTACGGGACGTTACGTCCTAAAGAAGTCATGGGAGCTGATCCTAGAGTTTTCAGTGGAGTGAGAATTCAATTAAACTTACTGGTTCTTAGTGAATAAGGGAATACAATCCCTATATCCCCACATAATGTATTCCCTGATTTCCTACTACGCTCTCAGTAACTAAACCTGTAGTTCTAACCCAATTCTAATTCAAGTGTGGGCTTCAGGAAACTTGTCTTTGGGCTATACGAAGCTCTAAGTCGCTTCTAGCGAATAGTCCCCTTAAGTAGATAGAATATGGGGTACAGGAGGATCTTGTTATAATATACCGGAAACCATATTCTAGCCACAAAAAGGGGGACTATTTGATTATCCACACCGTTCATGGCTTTGTCCGCCCGCGTGGGCAACTTTGAGAAACTTCCATTTTGGCAGGCCCCCAATGCTTTTCTTGTGCAGAAGTGAGCCAACCCTAAACCCTAAACCCGGAACCTCACATCCGAAACCCCAAATCCTAGACCTTACGCCCTAATGAAGGCCTTAAACTTAGACCCTAAATGCTGAACCCTAGACCCTGAGGAAGGCTTTGACTACCCAAGCATCCTCAACGGAGTGCTGCCGTCTGACATCAGGACTTAGGCCTTACGGCCTCACACGCTAAAACCCTAAACCTTCGGGTTTAGGATGTCATGGAAATTGGCATTATGTAGTGTTTTATAGGATTTAAACTTAGGATATGGAAGGTTGTCGAAAGGTTGCTTCCTTTGCGTGGCCCCAGTTTAAAAAGGCCACGAATGTTTAGGGTACCAGAAACAGACTGACCACCCATGTGGAATCGTGTTCGGAACTCCGTAGCTTTCGAAACCTCGTTGTCAGTGGAGTCTCAACGTTATTGCTTGTGAGGTGTTCTCCTTAGTTCGTCAGACTCGAACACCCCAATCTTCAAACTCTAGATCCAAACAGAAGATCGCCTAATTCTCCTAATCCCAGATGGTAAAATTTGGGACCCCACCATAGAACCCCCAAAACCTCTAATCCCTACTAAAGAGATCGTTACAGAGGTGCCCGTAGTTGTTGGGAAGCCCCCAAATCTTGCCCCATGCCCTGAGCTCCGCAATGCATACTCTTTGGTACCTACCCTCTTCAACCACCCCACTTGAAGACATTGTAACAAGCCCCATGCCAGAAACCAAAAACCCCAAACCCTACGTAAACCCCGAACCCTAAACCCCAAACCTTAAACCCTAAACCCTAAAGCCCTAAACCCTGACAGAGGATACTAGCAGCGGCCCCTGCCCCTAGTGACTTCGATGCTCGCTTCAGTTGCCTCTTCCGGGCCTATCAGCAACCAACCCTGCAGTGGTTTAGGATGTAGGGTTCAGGGTATAGGGTTCAGCGTTCAGGGTATATGGTTCAGGGTTTAGGGTTCAGGGTTTAGGGTTTAGGGTTTAGGTTTGGGGTTCAGGGTTTAGGGTTCAGGGTGGGTATGAAAGGTTTAAGGGTTCAGGTTGAGGGTTCAGGGGTGGTCCTTCTTGCAAACTCGCGAGAGTTGGACAGCTGGAGTTGAAGTGCCAGGTCTCTAAAGGTTTAGGAAGCAAGTCACCTATAGCCCTATTGCGGGGTTTAGGGGGCTCATAATTGGGGCTTGCGAGAATTATAAGGAGTCTATAATTACCCTGAATCTCCAAGCACCCTAGACGTTTCCGGCCCGGGGAGCCGCGGCATATGAATCAAAAGCGTACTTACAACCCAATTGCAGGCCCCCAAAGTCCCCTAATATGGTTTCCACTTTTGTTTGGGTTACAATTACAATTACCTTAAACCTCCAAAGTCGCGGCTTAGAGGCATGGCCTTTTTACTTCTGCAAAGCTTTAACACTCCGCCTGCTGGACTTGTAAGGTACTATTTCCCGCATGCTGGAGAGGACATCCCCAAAATGCAGGAAGCAGCTGCCCACTTTGTCGGCGAGCACGACTTCCGAAATTTCTGTGCCTCAGATCAAAACTGGCTTGCAGCAAAGATACAAGGAATCAATCTGAACTTCATGGTCGGAAGCAGCCAAAGATTATCTGACCTGCACAGGCAGCCTTCCAGACAGTGTGACACCCTTAGCTTGTCGTATAGGGAGCCACAAGATCTTGCTTCATGGAACAACGCTTGAAGAAGCGATGTGACTATCTCAGCGTCAAGCTTCAGGTAAGATGGATGTCGAGAACATCACAAACTACCGCCGTAGAGTGCTCTCGGTGTCGGTGCGCATTGTCAGCGAGGGAGTGGCAGAGTTTGCGGTCACTGGCGTTGCCTTCCTGTGGCACCAGGCACCTTCCTAAATCCTGGCTCGGACCACAGAACTCCATTGTCCTTATCTTAGACACCTACGAAATCCTCGTTTCGCCTATCCAGCGATCCTTCATCAAATTCTGTTTTCATTTCATATTCCAACAACAGGGCTCATTCAGCTCGCGCAACTTTCTTCCTAATCTCACGCAGGAGGGTTTAGGAAACAGGCGTTGGGATGTCTGGACTTGTTTTTCAGGATGCAGTTTGCGCGCCACACGGCTTCAACGTCCCGCTCGGGTGAACCACTACCGATCCCGCGACAGTGAATATCTCGAATGTGCAATCTTGGTGTTCGTAGTGCATGGTAAGAGAACATCGGCATATCATTCCGATGATTTGCATGCAAAGTTAACATATCTAGCATATGTTACCGTACTCGAAGCCCGCCCTACTCCGAATCCATACGCCAGGTATGACGCCTTCAATCATTTGATCTCAGATCTGCGTACTGAGCGTAGAGCTGAAATAGTAGTTTCCCAAACTAGGGGGACCCCAATATAGACCCCCAAATACTACTGTCCTTATTATAAGGACCCCAAAAAAGCACCCCTAATTTTGGGAACCCCCCAAGTAGTTATCCAGAATTCTCACATGGAGGTCAGTCCCTAAGCGTGAGAATCTTGGTGCTTGACATCAGTATCTTTGAATATCATCCTCATAGAACCCCCTAATGAGGCTCCATAATCTCTTTTCTATAGGGCCCTAGTGAGGCTCCATAATCCCGTTGTATTACATATAGAGGGGGGCCGCTTTCCGAGAAATTCCCACATGAGGTATCGTCTGAACCTGTAGTATCCCCGTTAATAACCCCTATAGTAGTCCCCTATATAGCCCCCCTTAGGGAGTTTAGACCATAAACCCTAAACCCTGAACCCTAAACCCTAAACCTTATATAATGCCCTATATAACTCCCTTTAAGAAGTTTAGCTCATAGCTCACATGGTAGCCTTGATCAGGTCCGCTGTATGGCTGCAGTGCTCCTGCTTGTGGGTCAAGGCCAGATGCAAGGTTCGGGGTTTAGGGGTTTAGGGTTCAGGGGTTTGGGGCTAAGGGTTTAGAGGTTCAGGGTTTA
>CAJNIZ010045472.1:3326-28867 GCA_905231905.1 Symbiodinium pilosum
TATATAGGGATAATGGAAAAGAAAATGGAAACTATTCTAATATTGGGGTTATATTGGGGCTATATAGGGATAATGGAAAAGAAAATGGAAACTACTATAATATTGGGGTTATATTGGGGCTGTATTGGGATCATGGAAAATAAGATGGAAACCGCTGTAATATTGGGATTATAATGCTAGGTTATATAGGGGTTGTAGTGGAGAATCAAATGGAACATTAAATGGACACGGGAGTAACATAGGGATTGGGGGAAAGGGTCGCTCATCATGGCACGAGTGGAGGATCCGAAAGAGCGGCGGCGCCAGCTCCTCAACATGTCTCGGGGGTTATTCCAGACTTCAAGAACCACGAGGGGAGTTTGACGTTTGCCGCCAGTTTGGTTCAGTCAAGGCAATGCAGAGGAAGATCGGAAATCTGCAGCCAAAAGGAAAGAGGAGGAATCTGCCCGCTTGCAGGGCTCTTTCATTCAAAGCGTGTGGCTGCTGCCGTCTTCAGGATGCTGCAAGGAAAAAAGAGCTGGAACAGAAGCAGAAAGAAGATGCGCTCCTCTCAGACCCTCAGCCTCTTGGGTCTTAGCTGAACCGGTGGGGTACCACAGGCGGCCAAGCAAAAGAAGGACTTGGAGGAGAAGAGAAGGCAGGAGCAAAGGTCAACCCTGGCCATAAGAAGGCCGCGCACTGCATTGTACGGGCAAGTGTGATCTAGACAGTAGGAAACGAAGGCCTGCTGCAATGACAAGCCGTAGCGACTGTGCCTGGCCAGGGTCATCCAAAAGGTCAGACTAGCATCGCCTGAGACCTTCGAAGAGGTTCAAAAAGAGCTTCAGGCATGGCCATTCCAAACATTGCATAGCGCAGGACATGTGAGAAGTTGTCTGTCGCCATGTGCGCAGGAGATCCTCAGGGTCGAGCTGGAGAACACTGGCAGCCAGAAGGAAAGGATAAAGGAGGCAAGCTGTTGCGGCTTGTGCCACTCGTGCTCTGCTTTGGCTGGAGTGATGTCTTCAGGAGAGTGAGAAAGGCTTGGAGCAAGCGAGGAAAAGACTCGATAGCATCAAGGAGCAACGGCAAAAAGAGCTGGCTGGGGCCTGAGCCAACAGCAGCCATGTTGTCTTGCACAGCAAGCTTCGAAAAGCAAACTGTAAGCTGAAGGACAAGAAAACGGCAGAGGAAAAGAAACGATTAGAGCAGCAAGCCAAGACGGACGAGCTCCTGCAGGACTTTGACTCCATGTTGGGTGGCTTCACATGAGCTATAGTCTAAACTCCTTAAAGGGGTGTTATATAGGGGATTATATAGGGGACTACTCTAGGGGGTATTGAGGGGGATACTAGGAGTTTAGACTAGAGCTCACATGAGTACCGAAAGTGCTGGGCATCCAGGAGCTCAACGGATTGGTGGAAGCGGCTGAAGCAGGGGTTAGTCGACTGAAGGACGGTCTCATCGGGCACTGGCCAGCATGGGTTTGCAGTTTGCCGGGCTAGCAGGAGTTGGCCGAGCCACTGTCGGACAAGATCAAAGACAGCGTCAGCCCGGCACGGTTTGTATGCCTCGGGCCTCGGGCCACTTTACCTGCTTTTGGAGCACGCCGAAGATCTCCATGAAGACTGCGCGCCTTCACATGCACACGTTTTGCACGAAACTATGCCGAGCTGGACTTTGTCAGGTGAAAGAGGTCGAGGCATGTGCACTGGCCGTAGAAGAGGCAGCCGCGAAGGGGAGCCTATCCGCTGAAATTCCGGCAGTTCCAAAGCAACTGTTCCAATGTGTTTGGTGTGGTTTCTAAGATCTTGCACTCCAGTTACGCCAGTGGCCAAATGCTCACACTGCATGAGAGATTGTCTACACGCTTGAATTTGCGGTTTGAAGAAGTTTAAAGGTGTCTTTTGAAAGTTGCCTACGGCTCCGCTGATTCTTTGCGAGGCTGGCAGCGATGCCAAGACGGCCACCAAGGCAGCTCGCAAAATCTTGTTGAGGAACATGGCTTCTTAGACAGGATCTGCGTTGTACATGGAATGAAAGAAAATGGAGACTGCTTCAATGCAGAATCAAATGGGACATCACATGGAAACTGGAATAAGCACCAGGTAGGAGTGTGCCCAGGCGTGTACGGATTTTGTTCTTGTTCACGGCAACGACATCAAGGACAAACATGTCGTGCTTCCATGCCATACACAGTCCTGTATCAGCCGTGGATGGAAGGAGTCAACTCCATCGCCGGTCATACCCGGCATTCAGGCCGTTGGCGAGACCAAGCAGGTGGAGCTGGGTGATGTTAGGGGTGCGCACCATTTGAAAAGTGAATGGTGAGCGTGAGCAATAGGATGAATGTCCCATAAGCATAACATCAGACGTTTTGCGATGCAGGGCTTATATGTTCTATCTTCCCCGGATGCATCGTCGAATCGTGTCTCCCCCCAAAATGCTATCTCATCTGACATGATCATAGGCTCAATCAAGTGACTGCGCATGTTGATTTGGGAGCAGCTTCGATAGACACTGTAGCCAGCTGCATGAACACCACAGGGCTTGGGAAAGCTTCTGCAGCGCATCAACGAGCGCTGGACACAGCTTTGCAAGATCCAGTGCCTGCATGATAGACTCTGCATCTTTTGTGCAGCAGTGGGTTGTAAGGTGCGGAAGAACTGCAGAATCTCTGATCCAAGCCGCGCGAGGCCGTCTGAACTGTAGACAACCACATGCGACTGGAGACACTGCGCTGAGCAACGCTGACAGGCGCCAAGGAGCAGGCTGTCAGGCGAGCGTTTGCCAGGCAGAAGACCAAGGAGATGGAGGCATAGCTCCCAGCACAGCGTCTGTGCGCCTGATTTGCTATTTGGGCCTGGAGGCCATGTTCGCAAAGTACGACAAGGACAAGGACAACGTGCTGAGTCAAGCTGAGGCTTTTGCTTGCAGCGCAGTCTGCGAGCGCATGTTGCGAGAAACATCTTTTGACAGGTATCTGCTTATGCCAAGAAGGAGATATCCATCAACATGGACAAGGTCTGATCAACATCGCAAGCACACAGCACTCTAAGATACAAGCTATAGTCTAAACTCCTTAAAGGGGCATATATAATAGACAGGATTATATAGGGGACTACTGTGAGGCTTATTCAGGGGGATACTGGGAGATACTGGGAGTTTAGACTGTGGCTCATATTCCAAGCTCACTGCACTCAACATCGAGGCTTTGCTCGAAAAAGTTTGGAAATGCACGGTGGATGCAGATGAGAAAGGCGTCAGCTTCGACAAGCCATTCCCCCAGAATATATATATATATGGGGTTCTATACGGGTTCTACAGGGGTTATGTGGGGTTATAGGGGTTATATGGTGGTCATATAGGGGTTGTATAGGGCTTATATGGGGTTACATAGGGGTCATATAGGGTTATCTAGGGGTATTAAAAAGAAAATGGAAATTACTGTTGCGGATTTGGGGTTGTGGCCTCGCGGTGGACACTTGAATAGTAAGTAGTATACTATGGTATACGGCCATATACCATAGTATATTATCATATACCATAATATACCATAATCTACTATGATATACCAGTCCCGTGCACCAAGGATGTACTTGCTGAATGCATCCATCGGCATTGCACGGGAAATGCAAAGGAATGAGCCGCTCGATTATGCATTGGAACTCTTCACAGTCAGAGTGCGTTGAGCATCACCAGCTGTGGACGTGACTGTTGCCAGCTCAGGCGTCGCAAAGCTGCCCGGATTGCGAAGGCGGCATCATGCCTTCTCTATATGTGCATGTTCCATATTGGGCATCATTTCGCATGTTGTCGCTGTTGCAACGCTGTTCTGTCCAAAAACAGCAGTCTGCTCAGGTTAGCGTGAAACTGATGTTTTACTTGATTGCGGCAAGACCAAGAAACCTTCAGTCAGGCTAGTTACACCTAAACTTGCTTGGGGGCTGAAATACCTGCGCTGATATGAGCAGGGCATGCTGATGCCATCAGGGCATGCCTGTTATGCTTCAGAGGCAATGCCCCAACCCATGAATTGATGAAGCTCTTCGCTGGTTCAGGAAGGGTCCGTAAGCAAAAAAGCAGCATTTTCACAGCATTCACACCTTGCTCCTCCAGCCGCACCGCAGAGCTTCAAAGGGCTTAAGGGCTGGAAAATTCGCCCGAACCGTACAACGCAATGATTCTGACAACAAGAGGATTTGCTACACATGGCACTGCAAGACATGTCCAGAGTTTTTGCCGAATACCTCGACTTTTCCTGTCATCCAGGAGCGGGTGCTTGCAGGGCTCCGGGAGAAAGTGAGGGCAAAGGTCCGCGAGGCACAAGAGCTGGGACATCTTTGATTCCATCATGTTTCCATTGCCTGTCAAAGAAGAGTGAGATGGCTGGAATTTGAATGCTACTCGCAACATTTATGCATCGGCTAGATTCTGATCCTCGTGCTACAGTAGCCTGTTCCACTCCGATGTCGAACCCATCCTTTTGTCGAGGCAGATCGCTTTGCCCTCGAGTTCGACAAGGCTTCGAGCAGCGTAAACTCGACAGTAGGTACATTTCTGACAGCGCTGTCCGCTGTCGGTCCTGGCATGACAGGAACTTCGTGCCATGGAGAAAGAGGTAGCTCCTTTATTTGGCAAGGCTGGCGGTAATAGTTCTGTGTGAGGTTGTGGCTGCGAGTCGCAACGATGTGTGTCCAGGCCAGAACGGCTCCTGTTGCCGTAATGGAGGAAGAAGCTGACCGTTGCGATAACCTGGTGAAGGCCAGACATGCATACACACTGGTGCTAAACAGAATTGAGGCTTGGTGTGTGTCGTTTTAGCAACCTCTATGGCAGGCTTGCAGAGATACAGAAGAAAGGATGCGGCAACGAGTGAAAGCAATTCCACTCGGCTTCGATAAGCGGCTTATCTGCAACAACTGCTTTGCAAGGTTGCGGCTCAAGCTGTGGGGCGACAGGCGTACATATAATGCTGGACTCACATGATTCAAATCCTGAAAAGTCGTAGGTTTTGTAGGCTTAGACAGAAGGAATCAAGCGCCATGCAAAACCTTCAGGAAGTACGAGGAGGACCTCAGGGAATTTGTGAAAGTCGAGGTGCAACCAGCGTTTGCCGCGAGCAGCTACATAAATGCGTGTATACAGAACATGTACAGTTATGTGTATTTACAAAGATACATATGGTAGTTTCCCAAATAGGGGGACCCCAATATAGACCCCCATATTGCCCATATAGTATAATTTTCATAACGGGGACCCCAAAACGGGACCCCTGATGTTGGGAGAAAGAATGTGCAGGAGACTTTACACATGTCCGTGAGATTCCCTGGGTTGCTGTTAAGGCACTTAGACTAAGTTATTATAGCTTGAGTATATAGCGAACTAGTGTTTCCTTATTGTACGTCGTAGATTTGCTCGAAGTTCCTTTACCATAAGTTGGGTACATCGTATAACTGGGTCTACTTATTACAGTCATTTAAATGAAATTCCTCAACAGCAACAAAGTTCCCGTTGGCCAGGCAAAGCCCTTGGAGTCTAAAATGGGCCGAGCAGATCTGCGGCTCGTGCGAGCTGCAAACCTCGCCCGGAGATATCGCGAGCAGGCTCTTGGCTGGGTTTCTTACAGTTACTTGGGGGTTTGGGAGCGGATTTTTGGTTTCGAAATTTTAAGATGAAGGAAATTTGGGAAGCCTAAGTAATGGTAAGTTTATATGGGCTTGAGGGTTTAGGGTTTAGGGCATTGCTACCTACTATGATGCATGAGCTAATGTAGGATTTAGGGTTTAGGGTTTAGGGTCTAGGGTGAAAGCTCTTTAAAAGGGGTGGGGGGTTACAGGGAATTATCAAAGGGACAGTTGTAGGGGCTGCTAAGGGGGATATTTTGAGTTTAGACTTAGACTAGGGAATTAATGCATAGAGAATCAATTTGAAAATCAAGTGGACACTAGGGTCTTATAGGGATTCAAACGGAATGCCCGTGGAACGTTTGGAAGTGCCTCCCAGCAGAAGGCCTGGCGCAGAAGAGCGCAGGAGATCGAGCACATCCGTAGCTTTGCCATGAAGGCGGGGGGGCATCCATGTGACCTACTGGGGGGGTTAGTAGGGAATCAAGGACATGATACAGGGATTAACCTCTTAGTCCTGACTGAAGCCCAGTTAGCCTGTGACATTGGAAGTCAACTCAGATGCAAAGCCAGTTTGCAAAAGGTGGCTCGCCAGTTTGCTCGACTCAACAAGCTCACCTACGAGGAAGCTACCTGCAGTGAACATTTGTAGACATCACTATGTAGCTGTGTTATGGACGGCGCTTTCCAGACAATTGCGACACTCTTGGAGGAGTTGTTTGGCCATGTGGATTCTGATGGAGATGGAGCTCTAGATGAGGAGGATGACTTGTGCTGTCGTGGCAGTGACATGGTCCCAAGCGTGATGGGCGCGTTGCTTTTTCATTTTTTGAGTTGTTCTGTCCATACCTTATCCCCTATGTTGTGCAGCCATTTCAGACACCTCTGTTCGTATCAGCGCCAACGTCGTTGACACTTCTTGTTGCGAGTGCATCCCTCATGTAAGCGACCACGAGGACAATTAGCAGACAGCACTTGAAGTAACCACCATCACATCTCAATATCCTACTGAGCCTGGTCCTTTTTGTTGAAGAGTGGCCTTGTCTTGCTACATTGTTTCTGATGCTACTTGCTAGTAAGAAGAGCAAACAAGTCAGGATAAGTTGTAGCAATTTTAACATGTTTTGTGCCATCCAGAAGGGTGAAGAAGGGGGAGAAGGAGTTACAGGGCAAGGTCGGGCTCCAGTCAGAGCCGTCTCTGCCAGATAAGACCAGTGACTAATAACTTTGGGGACGGAAGCAGAGATTCCGTAACCTCTTCTGGCTTTGTATCCAAGAGGGCTGAAATGCACAGAATGAGCATAAGGAGCCCTCACTATGCAACGACTCAGTCAATTCGGAAAGGCCGAATTCAGACAAAGCGTCGAACGGTCGTCGAACTCTATCCGGATGAGATTTTGGCACAGGGGTATGCCTTCCTGTAGCAGTAGCATTGGAATCGCAAGATACATCATGGCCAGGAGTTCATCTCTTTCTTCTCGGCGATAGACAAGGCATTGACGGGCTTGTCGAAAGCGAGGATATGTAAAGAAGTATATCGTATGTGACTTTCACGTTGACTTGCACTGAGTCATGGTCATGGCCCTTCCAGTAGGGTCTGACGGACTGGGACCATTCCTAATTCCGGGTTGCGCTGCTTCTTACAGCCTGCCAGTGCAGGATGTCAAGGAAGAGGAGTTTGAGCCTGAAGATGTCGTAGAGGAGGAGACAGAGCCTGAAAAGCCTGTGCAGGCACCAGCACTGCAGATCCGGCACTAGGTCGAACATAAGCCCCCAACCTTCCCAAATATCCTACTTTAAGTCGTATAGATTTTGCCGTACCCTCAATGAGGCTCCTATACATGACTATTATAGGGTGGGGGCCAATCTCTAGGCTTGCTTGCGCTACCTGAACTGAGAAGGTGAATGCCTTGGAAGAAGCAGATGGCGATGGAATGGACCAAGGAAACCTGGAGAATCCTGTCACTTCAAGTCCCTCGCTGGACCAGGAGCCCCAGCATTCCGTGGCAAATCTCTTCAGAGCTGTCTGATGAAAAATCATGTGGGGTTCCAGCAGTTAGGGGTCCCTTCTTGCGCCCTGTTAAAAGGACTAGAGCAGAAAAGATCGCATAATATGTCAAAGTCCCAATTTATGGACACCCCCCAATTGAGCCATAGTCTAAAAACTCCTTGAAGGGGGTTATATAGGGGACTGCTATAGGGCCCCTTAAGGGTGATACTAGGAGTTTAGACTATAGCTCACATAACGGGATATAAGGGATATTGGGGGATATAGACAGATAAAAAGGGGTTAGGGGACTACTTCATTCAGAATCAAATGGAAACTGGGTCCTCGTAAGAAGGAGTATAATATTTGGGCCTTATACTGCACCCTAGACCCTAAAGAAAAAAAACAACGCTCACACTCTGCAGGAGGCTGCCAGCAGGCTGCAGGCGATTGCAGCCATCATGCTGCAAGCTACTCCCAAGCCGAAGCCGAAACCGAAGCCCGTCGCAGTCCACTCGGATTTTGGTATGGCTTACTTGGAGGGTCGGAGCGACTTAATAAGTGGGTTAATAAGGGGGGATAACTGGGGTTACTATATGGGTTATAGGGATTATTAACCTACTTCCTAAGTCCCCTGACCCTCCCAGAAGAATTAGAGTTTAGGGAGAAGTGCCGCAGTCTAATCACGAGCATGCTTCTGAGGTAAAGGCAGACTTGACCACCGAAGAGCTGAAAAGGCGATGTGTTTAGTCTGTGCAGACATTATGCTCAAACTGAGCTCTTGGCGCAGTCTCTTCAGAAGCCTTCTAGAACCTCACGAAGTGAAGATCTCTCAAGAGGCGCAGCGTCCGATGGGGGAACAAGTTCATGGTGCAACGCAGTAGCATTGAACTCTGCCAACGAATGTTTTACAGAGAAGAAACCCCGAAGCTGCTGGGCCCTGCACTGCACACAGGTCTTTCTTCGCATAGTCAAGGTTTATTACAAGGTGGTCAAGGACCTCTCCATCTGCTGGCCTCAGTTGATGTGTTGGTGATGTGACCTTGTTGGCGGTGTGCCGGAAAGCATAGCAGGAGACGCCAATGACGGAGAAGTTGGAGGTCAATGGCAGCCAGACGGTCCACCAGCTCAAGGTTGGTGAGGCGGGGAAAGCGTGCCGAGGTTCACGTCAACCCCACTGAAAAGCACCTCGAAAGTAGCGAGGCTCAAGTGAACCAGTCCTTGGAAATCATACGCGCCATCCCCAATAGTAATGTAAGCGGCCAATGGCGCAAACAATTCGCACAGGTAGTCCAAGTATGTGCAGGGCTCACTGCGGGAACATGCAACCCTTCGCCTGTGTGCCGGGTGCATGGCAGCCTCGCAATGGGATCTCCCACGCGGGTCATGCAGAAGCTGATCTGGAACTTCAAGACCCTTGGTGTGGCAACGACCCGGCTGAAAGTCGGATACATATCAACCGGGAAGCCCGCGGCGCTGCCCCAGGACTAGGTGACTAGGGCAAATCCCCACCACCCGCTGCTCCCATTTGTCACGGGAAGGGATTGAGGACTCTTGCTATGCCTGAGAGTTACCTACTATTTGGTATGGTTCCTCGGCCGTGCACATTCTGAGATGTATAAAATCTAGCTGTCAATGCCAAGCACTTGGTGTCCGCCCTACATTTGTGGTCCAGAGGTTTCCCCCAAGAGCCAACCTTGCATAGTAAGCGCTGTTTCCAAATTCAGCCGACAACTGGTGGTCAAACTCAAAGGACTGCTTCGTGGACCAACATTTCAGGGTTAGAGGCTGGCCAATGCAAGATATCTGAAGGACAATCCAACAGACCCTTTGTGGAGTGGCATGAGCAAGCTGAATGCAGCTGCCACGCATCCTGGCTTCTTCAGCAAGTATGATTTGTATTCAGCAGGCTCAAGGAAGGCGCCAGAACAGTGAGTGTGAGCTGCTTGGACCAGCCACAGAGCAAAACGCGATTCAGCATATGGAGGCTGTACAGTAGCGAGCGTAACGTGAGTCAGGAGATTTTTCTTGTGTTGCTCGATTGTTTATGATTTCTTTCACATGCCAAGTTCAAAGAACAACGCTTACTGTACTGTACGTGGCTGCAACGAGAATGTGATGAGTTCGTGACATGACGAGACTCGGGTTGCAGACTGATGACACGTGCCTTGATAAGCCCAACCTCCAAATCACAAAGATTTCGGAACGGCTTCGAATTGAATGATGTTGCTGTGAAAATGTATGAGCCTGTAGCTACGCGAACAGTTCTCACGACGCAAGCGGTTCAAGCCGAACTTGACAGCTACAGCATGGAAGGCATACGTAATCAGCTGCAAGCACCATGCTTGAGATTGTTTGAAAATACATGTGGCTCATGTTGTCTCCAGTTCGCGCGGTGTCTTATGAATAAGGCATGGCGACATTGCACGAGCAGATGGCCTGTTTCGTGAACTGCGGGAACGTGTGCCTACGCAGATGCGTCGGGTTCTGCACAACACTCGGTTGAAGGCAGCATTGTCACGAAAGTCCCTCTGAGCTGTCGTCTGAGTCCAGCATTGCTGATCTGTACTGGGGGGGTGTGAGGGAGGGGAAACTACTCAAGATGATTAGATTTGGCCGCGTTTTGCTGGCCAGCGGCAGGAGGGTTTCGAGAGGCCAGCCCGCGGGCCTCGAAAATAGGCATGATGAGGGGTCTGTTCTGATGCGGTTTTGGAGTGCTGTTTTGGGTGCCTTGGAGGCCGTCAGGAATAGGAATGCCAGATGGCAGTTTTTGTTTGGCACATTGGAAGCTGTTCTTGGGACACGGAGGCCGTTCGCGCTCCGCCGCTTCATGAAAAACTGCACGCGCCAGTATGCTAAGCTTTCGTCCCCCCCCTCGGGCGCAAGTTCTTCACATGACTCAAGAATCGTAAATTCTCAAGGGTGCCTGTCGTGACGTGACAGGCCTGTGCAAATGCGGGAAGTCCTGAGTTGGCTGAGAGGTTCTACGAGGAGATGTTGCAGGAGGGTATTGAGCCCAATGGGCGCACGTTGGGAAAGCTTCTGGAAGCAGCAACTAAACAAAGCAACCGACAAGCAGCGCAGCACTGGTTCTTTGCGCTGGCAAATGCTCATTCTGAAACGGAAGAGCTGCACATCCACATGCTTGTGGATGCTGTCGCCAAGGAAGGCGATTTCTTTGCAGCACAGGAATGGTACACTCGCTTTTCAGCCGACCATATGGACCTGCTGACGTCGCGCATTAGAGATGTGGTGCTTTGTGCTGCTGCACGAGTAGGAGACCTTGCGCAAGCGGAGACTCTTTTGCAGGACTTCTCCAAGTCGGGATTGCAACCAGATCAAGAAACCTTTGCTGCTGTTGCACTTGCGATCTTGGAGACCAGGGACACAGACAACCTTGCCACCATTGAGAAATGGCTTGCCCTTGCCGAAGAGGCTCTCTGCATTGAGGATGAGTTGGGTGCAATTGCACGCGTTGCAAAAGGCGCTGCCAGGATTGGCTGCTTGGACATTGCCCAAGTCTTGCTTGAGAAGGTCTTCCGGAAGGTCAAACCCGAGTGCCCAGCTCCCGTGGCCGCGGAGTCTGCCTGCTTCAACGTGATCAAAGCTCTTGGCGAGCAGGGTCGACTTGACGAAGCAGAGGCGTGGGTTGAACGAGGCCAAAGGACTGGGTCACCCGAGTGGCTTCGGCGATGCTGCCTAGAGCTGGTAAAATCGTTCGCTTCGCAGAAGCAGCTAGGGAGGGCTGAGAGGATGTTTCTGCTCGGCCAGAAAGCTGGGGTGACCGACTTACAAGCTTATTGCATCATGGTGAATGCTGCTGCCAAATGCTGCGATCTGGTTGTTGCAGAGCGCTGGTTTGAGGAAGCCTTGGATGCTGGCATCGAACCCGATATCGTCCTCTTTGCTTCCTTGGTGGACGCTGCATGCCGCAAGGGCGATATGAGAGCTGCAGAGTACTGGCACAGACGAGCAGAAGCTTTTGGCCTGACGGCCAGCAAAGAGATGTTGGGTTCCCTGGTGAACGGTGAAGTTCGTAAGGGCAACTTGCACGGGGCACAGCGGTGGGCTGCGATTGCGAAGCAGAAATATGGACCAAATCTGGTTATCCAAAACTGCCTGGTTGACGCCTTTGCAAAATGCAAGGACATGATCTCAGCTGAGAGAATTCTCGACGATGACTTGATTGGCGGCGGGCTGCAGCCTGATGAGAGAAGCTTCGGGCCGTTGATCAACGCTTACGCTGAGCAGGGTCGCTTCACCGATGCAATGAGATGTTTCCGGTCTATGTCTGTACATCAAGTGAGGCCTTCGGTCGTCCAGTACAACCAGCTGTTGAAGGCTTGCGCGCGGTCACGGCCTCGGTTGGTGCAGGAGGCTCTGCAAATCTTTGAGGAGCTGATGGAGGTTTGTGCTGAGCGCAACCAGGACAGCCCTCCCAGACACTCGGGTCCCTTCCGTGGTCCACCTCGGGATTTGCGCCCTACCCGGATCACGCTGAAGACGCTGGGCCGCTGTGTGGGTGCGCGGCGGCTGTCACAGATCTGCCAGGCGGGGCTGTCATGCAGTGCAAAATTTGAGTCTACCCTTTGGTATTTCTATGTGTATCGCCAAGGAGCATGGCATAGAGCAGCAGGAGCTGCTGGACACAAGATTCAGCGCTGAGGAGCAGAAGCGTGCATTTTCTGCTGCTGAGAAATGGGTAGTGGAAGGCGCCGGGACCAAGACATCTGCCGAGAGCAAAAGCTGGAGTGCAGAGATTTGCAGCTTCGTCTTCTGGAGCTTGTTTCACTTCAATCAGTCTGGAAGCCCCTGAAACCTGCGCCCTGTCTGCCAGATCTTGGAAATGCTCGAGGGCCCTGAGAGAGAGACTTCCTTGAAGGCAGCGGCAGTGCAAAACTGCTTCAGTCAAGGTGTTGAGCCTGGCAGAAGTGCTGCCAGGTCTTCCGTGCCAGGGGCAAGGCCGGTGGTCTTCGAATGCTGTGTTTTGTCTTCTTCAGCTTTTGCTCGCAGCTCTGCAGGTGCTGGGGGATGACGCTGATAAGGACATGCTGCTTGGGTGTAGGGGCAGGTCGTTCCTTCCCTGAGATGCTTGGATCACAGGGTCTTTGTCCCTCACTTCAAGCGAAAACCTACACGCCTTATGTCTTGAGAGAGGGTAGGCTATCAATTGCTCCTGCGTTGATTTCTGCATGCCTGTAGTTTTGCAGGAAGGCTGGGTCACCGTCGCCGGCAACCAGGGCACAATTTTCCTTCAGGAGGGCGGCCACCTGTGGAAGGCTGGCAAGCAGCAGTAGACATGGGAGTTTCTTAAAATTAGGGGTACCTACTATAATGGAGAATCAAATGGAAAAGAAAATGGAAAATGAAATGGAAACTGAGGTTACATAGGGGATTATAGGGATAAGGGTTTCCCATAACTAGGGGTACCTTTTTGGTGGTCCCTATACTAAGGATTATAATATTTTGGGGTCTATATTGGGGTCCCCCTATTTTGGGAAACTACCACATGAATACTATGGCCATGATACAAGGTGTGCATGCAGCGGCATTCATTTCCTTCATATCCACAGCAGTAAAACAACTGAAAAACAGCTGTTGGAATGATGCATTGTCTTGCTAGATTTTGGTAGGGAATATTATTCCCATGTCATCCCCACATACTAATATCCCTGATCCCTACTAACCCAAAACCTTTAGCCCTAAAGGAGCCTAAGCCCTAAACCCTGTACATTTCCTTATTCCCTACGAACCCTAAAGCCTAGACCATATATATGTATATATATATATATTCTCTTGCTCCCTACCAGCCCTAAACCCTTCATATTATTTTCCCTTACTAACCCTAAACCCTTCGTACTCCCTTATTCCCTACTAACCCTAAGCCCTTCATATTCTCTTATTCCCTGCTAACCCTAAACCCGTCATATTCTCATGCATATTCCCTCCTAACCCTAAACCTCAAACCCTTCCTTCTCTCTTGTTCCCTACTAGCCCTAAATCCTAAGCCCTTCATATTCCCTTATTCCCTGCTGACCCTACACCCTAAACACTTCATATTCTCTTATTCCCTTATTAAGCCGAAACCCTTCATATTCCCTTATTCCCTACTAAAGCCGAAACCCTTCATACTCCCTTATTCCCTTACTAAAGCCGAAACCCTTCATATTCCCTTATTCCCTACTAAAGCCGAAACCCTTCACATTCCCTCCTTACTAAAGCCGAAACCCTTCATATTCCCTTATTCCCTTACTAAAGCCGAAACCCTTCATATTCCCTTATTCCCTACTCAAGCCGAAACCCTTCATATTCCCTTATTCCCTACTAAAGCCGAAACCCTTCATATTCCCTTATTCGCTACTAAACCCGAAACCCTTCATATTCCCTTACTCTGTACTAAACCCGAACCCCTTCATATTCCCTTACTCCCTACTTAACCCGAAACCCTTCATATTCCCTTATTCCCTAATAACCCCCAGAAAGCTATTGCTTGCTGATTCTGGTGTTAGGTCCTCAGGCAGTGTGAGCTCTCCGAAACTTTCGAGGTCGGCCTGTACCACCACAGTCAGAGATCTGCGATTAAGGGTTATACGGGATTATATATGGGCGATATAGGGATTATGTAAGGATGATGGGAAAGAGTATGGAAACTACTACAGTATTTAGTGTTCAATGTTTAGGGTGCAGGGATGTTACCCCAAGAATGGAGAATCACACGGAAAAGAGAAGGGAATATGAAATGGACACTGTGGTTATACTGCAAAGTGAGAGATCTTGCGCGTACAGCAAGCCAGCGAGATCCAGCGAGCTTTCCCGACAGATGCAGGACACCCAGCCAAAGGCAGCTGTCCGCAAGCTCAAGGAGGGCGAGGCCGCGCCATGTGGGTTGTTGTCAAAATTATGGTCCCTTTTTGGGTCCCTATTATAATACGGCCCCTAATATTTAGGGTACCCAAAAAGGGACCATAATTTTGACAACCACCCATGTTTGGATTGTATGGTGGATTGAGCTAATCTAATAGTGGCTTGGTCTGCAATCTTGACATCATGGGCTGTTCGGGAACAGTGCAGGTGCTTGAGGTTCTGAGCTGGCCGAAGAAGCACGAGGAGCCGGTTTGCCCAGATCCAGGCTTCAACCAACTCTCCGTGCTTTTGGCGCTCAACTGCCAGACGCTTGCCATTTTCGCAGAAGACCACTGCGTTCTTCCGAGGTCTGGCCTGATGAGACTGCGAGTGAAGGCAAAGATGGATGGAGCGTCTGGGAAGCAAATTGATATTTAATGGCAAGCTTCTCTGTGTTAGCTTGAAGAGCAGACCTAGTGGTGTCCCGAGCTCAGGCCATAGGCTGGATGACCCAGATTGCGAAGGACTCTTGCCCACCCATGCATTCCAATACCTCCTTCACATATTGTTGAGAGGACGGCGCCGCCTTTGCCGATCCGATCTGACAGCTCTTTTTCTGCATCTGCAGTTTGCCCGCCGATGGGAGGCATCTTAATCTCAAATGAAACTCATATGGTGCATCGCAATTTTGCGTGGCAACCATGACAGGGTTGTCATGATGTACCAGCAAAGCTCTACTGCTACGCACAGCAGGGTCTTCAACAAATCTCATTTTGAAGAGGCATGCGTGCTGGCAATGACTCATGCCTTAATGATGTGCCTACGGACTTGAATGATGCTACTGTTGAAGCGTTGTGGCGAAGCGGCAAGTCCGTTTAGACGCGCTTCCCATTCGATGATCTGAAAATGCGCTTCAAGGCAGCGCGTCCCCGCGCGATTGCTGGAGCACGGGTTCTTCTGCTGTAAGGACGCCAATTTTACATCCCTCGCTTCTGTAAGAACCCGCATGCTCACAGCCACTGCCTTTTCCATGCCCTGATTTGCAGATAGAATCTGTAAATAGTTGGGGAAACAGCCTCCGCGGCAATCACGAAAATGGTAAAAGAGCATTAATGGCCCTGTCGCATGCTCACTTCTCCAAACGATACGATGGGGGCCACGGGGCGGTGAAGATGGGATCCGGCATGCTGCGACCAGGCAGGCGATCTATCATATGTACTCCGATTTACTAAGTGCATGCCGGCGTGGGCCACACCTATCACCTATTTGCTATTGGCTGCATTCAATGCTCCCGGCAGACCTGCAATCACATTGACTAGTAGCTGCCGTTACCTGCAGAGGCTCAACATAACCAAACCTCTCGTTTAGGCTGAGAGGCATTAGTGGTTGTGCCAGGCCAGTGCAGGAGAAAGACCGAGGGATGCGATGATGTTCTCTGACAGTCCTTCCATGATCTTCCATGTGCACTCCTCTGCACAGACCAGACATGGCCAGCACGATTCTGCCCACCAGTATCTATCTGACCTCGCCCGCCTTTTCGTGCTCAAGCCCGCAGGCTACCAGACTGATGTCCTGCCAAAACATTCAAACACTGGCCCAGATGCCATCCAACACTACCGCATTTTGTAGATGCCACGCAGCATATTATGAGAAGCTGCAAGTGTGCGAGCAACCGTTCTGCTTACGCCTGAAAGCTGGCGTGTTGGCTCTCATCTGCATGGCGCTGAGACGGCATAGTTTAGAAGCCTAAGCACCTACCTTGGTCATCATAGCTACAGGCTCTGGGGGCCGCAGAAAGTGCATGTTGATGATTGCTGGAAACAATCCGAGAAGATGCGTACTGCTGTTATGTACACTGCGCATGAACTCCAGGTCTCATGCACCCCGGCGATCAACAGGCGCTGCACCAGAATGGTTGTTGAGGGCGGAAAGTTTTTTTTTTTTTTAATGGAAGTTGAGTCGCAAACTGGTAGTTTGCTTAAATGGGGGGGACCCCACCCACAACTTCAGAATCCTTACTGTAGCGGCCCCAAAAAAGATCCTATAATTTTGGGAAACCCTAAGGCCCTAATCCGTTTCGACCGACGTGACTCTCCATGACGGGGAACCCCCAAATTCTGCGAATCCCCAGAGGATGCGCTGGTGGCACTGGCAGATTCCCAAGAAGGCTCAAAGCAGGGAAGATGAAAAGAGTTTAGGGTTTAAGGTTGGTTTTCCACTGAGATATTCCTGTGGATTAGCTTTAGGTCTCCAATTTTCACGGACAATCATCAGTACATATTCCTTGTACCGTAAAGATTGAATCGCCCCTACACGAATCCCAGGGTCGATTTCTTGAGACTGGTAGGCTCCTTGGGGCCGAACCCTTCAAGTGCATCGTGTGCACTGCAACAGGCCCGTTTCATGGAGCATGGATGCTTGATGTTATTGATGTTAACTGCATAGAGCCAGAACTGGCAGTTTCGAGCAGGAATTGGCGCTGTGCAAAAGCGTAAAACTATCTTCTCTCACAAACACACAGAATAAGCACGTCTCTAACGTGGTGGAGGCGGCTGATTCGCTGTTGAGAGCGATCAAGGAGGTGGCCTCAAGTGCGCGCACACTGCGCATGCTGAGTTCTGAAGAGCGCTCAAGCTGCGTGTCGACAAGCGAGCCTGTGCATGAGGCGCAGAATGTGCAGCAATCCTTGAGCTCAAGGGTGGTGCTCCTGGAAACTGAGCTGAAGGTGGACCTTCAAGCTTCCTTCCTTGATCTTGCTTCCAGTTCCATTCAGGCTGCTTGTGGTACAGTCGACGAGTTTTTCACGCTGAGCCGAAGCCGTGATGTCTTCAAATGAGCTTTGTTAAAGCTGCAAGCTTCAGAGTCTTTGCTCGTTCTAACCAAGACAGATTTTATCCCGACAGGCCTAACTTTGGCATTAAGGGCCTCATTTCTTTTTTTCATTGTGCAGCTGCAGCCATGGGCAACGCAGTCTCGTCTCAGGCTCTGCTGAAGACAGCAGTGCCTGCTTTGCACTTGGTTGTGTTGGGAGGGCTTGCTGCGGCCTGGCAGTTCTGGTTGAGTCATACTGGCTCCCACAATCAAAGTCCACGAAGCTTGAAAGATTCAGAGGCAAACACAGGAGTAGCACCAGACAACGAGCACAGATTGGGCCAAGCAAAGAATGACTTGGAAGATCTGGCTTCAAGTTTACATGTTCGGCCACCCCTGTTAGGCTTGGGCGAGGTTCTCAGGAAAATCAGAGGACAGCAGGTTGATTCTGAAGCAGAGACACTCGCCACAGAAGCTGCACTACTTCCAGGCAAGCAGCGTATTCACGTGAAAACCTTTGGCTGCCCGCACAATCAGTCCGATGGAGAGTACTTGGCAGGACAGTTGAAGGACTACGGCTACACCTTGGTAGAGACTCTTGAAGAGAGCGATGCCATCGTGATCAACTCTTGTACAGTGAAGCACCCTTCAGAGACAAGAGCTCTCAATCTGGTCTCGAATGCCCAGCAAGCTGGAAAGGGAGTTGTACTGGCTGGCTGCGTGCCCTCCAGTGACAAGAAGCTGGCGCAGACGCTTACGGGCGTGAGCATGTTGGATGTTACACAACTAGATCGAATCGTTGAGGTGGTCGAGGAAACTGTGAAGGGGAATACTGTGCAACTCTTGGAGAAGCGAGGAGACTTGCCTTCCCTGGCTCTGCCCAAGGTGCGTAAACATCGCTACGCAGAGATCATTACCATCAATGCAGGCTGTCTTGGCAATTGCACATATTGCAAGACCAAAATGTCGCGAGGTAAAGTTGTCTCATACTCAATCGATGCAATCGTTGCGCGGGCTCGGGAGGCTGCTAGCCAGGGCGTTTGTCAGATTGAGTTGGCCTCAGAGGACATGGGTGCCTACGGCCTGGACATCGGGACGAACATTGCCGAGCTTCTACTTCGCTTGTCTGACGCTTTGCCTCCACATGTCATGCTTCGCACGGGTATGACTAACCCGCCTTACATAATGCAACATATAGACAGGATCATCGAGGTGCTTAACCGGCCCAATGTGCACGCTTTCATGCACATACCAGTACAGTCCGGCTCTGACCAGGTCCTGAGGGCCATGAGACGCGAATACACAGTTGGTGAGTTCTCCTACCTTGCAGATCGTCTTAAAGCCGGGGTTCCCGAGCTGTTCCTCTTAACTGATATCATATGCGGATTCCCAACTGAGAGCGAGGAGGATTGGAAGGAGACCATGGACCTTTGCCGAAAGTATCAGTTTCAAGGTATCCACATTTCGCAGTTCTACGCTCGACCTGGAACAGCAGCTGCCAGGCTGAAGCCACTGAAGAGCCACGTGGGTAAGGATCGATACAGAGAGCTGGCAGACTTAGTGACTTCCACAAACCGAAATGAGGCTTTGATGAGCCGAGAGGAGCGGGTGTGGTTTGCAGACACTGAGGAAGAGCGATCCAAGGCTGAGCAAGGGCAGACCGTAGGTCGAACTAAGTCCTTTGCCAAGGTCCTCGTACCTCGTGATGATGCGTTGCTGGGTCGTAGCGCTCTGGTCCGAATCACTTCTACATGCCGACTGCATGTGGAGGGCGAAGTTTTGGGCGATGTTAGATGAAAAAGCCAAAGCCTGCAGCATTCTGCTAGCTGGAACCAGAGTTAGTTATTTTTGTCCAGCTTTGCTATGATGTTCCCTTCTCACCTACCTCTGCTTGTGTTTTGCAGAGGCTGCGCAGGAGCAACGCTGCGCGCAGAAGAGGCCAGCACATCGGGCATGCGGACTTTTGCTCGTAGTTTCTTCCACCACGACATGCGTGCGACAAGGGAGTTGGACAAAGTGGTCCATGAGAACGAGCAGCTCAAAGCACTATCCTCAGCATGAAGTAGCCGCAAGCTGTGCCAATGTTGCCATCTTCAGTCCCCAGTCGGGAAAAGGTAGTTCTTTTTTAGTGGTTCTGTGAAGTTGCTATTGTTCTCTTTGGGCAAAGATCTAACCCAGGAAGCCTTCTCTGATAAGCAGCTGTTACCAAAGCCCCACGCCACAGAGTAGTCTCCACCTCCCCCGCAATTTGGGACGATCCACTGCTTTTAGTTGCAGTGAATACGATGACAGGGATAGGGATGGCCTGCACTTGTTGTGAGGCGAAGCTGAACCAGATGGCACCACTTGTTAGCCAGATCGATGTCTACAAGGCCCTTTTTTGAAGTTGGGCAATGCGGCGCTGAATCTTGAAATGCAGCCGCCATTTTGCAGGCCAAGATAAGGAACTACGCCGCCAAGTTTGATGAGCTCGAAAACTCCGGGCTCAAGCTGGGCGGAGACGGTGCGAGGGCAGTATTGTACGATCAATACCGTCCTTCGATTCATTATCGTGCCTTTCATGTCAAGTTTTCTGGGAGTTTGCGCCAAAGCACATTGCTGTAGACATCCAAGGTACATCTAGCAAGCAACTATTTAGAGTTATTGGCAAAGCCTTGGAATGCAAATAAATACTACATGCAATCCACCGAAGCACTGAAGCACGAGGAAGCACGTGCTGGGAAGCTCACTCCGTTCTGTGTGGAGCCTCTACTTCATCGGTAGCTTTCACTGCTACTCTCAGATTTCATATCGGGCCCGTGTATGCCAGCATCTACATGGCGAAGTTCACGACGAGCTTGAGTCCTCGTCCTCGTGTTTTCTTGCCAACTCAGCGGGCCCATTTGAGACATGCTTCCTTCGCGTTGAGCTGGAATCAAATCTGATTGGGGAACGGCACTTTCCAACGTAATGCGTAACGATTACGCGTGCAGATGCGTCGTGACTGTAGTGACTGTAGTGCTTCCAAACTCAGCGTCTGCAGCGAATCATGTGTAATCTCACCGAATAAAGGGAGTTAGGCCAGGCCCAGGACTCGTATGATAGACTCTGCCTTGACATTGACGCAAGTATCCATGACATCACTGTGACAAAGAAACAATGTAGCTCCAATGGCCAGGTATTTTACATTGTAGGCCCAGGTGCAGGCCTTTCAGTCCCGACGTTTGCCCAGCAAAGTGCCCTGGAAGGTGGCAAGCGTCGCCGACTGGTTCGCTGCCAGCGGCCACCAGAGGCCGTAGTTGCGATAGTTATTGCGGAAATGTGTTTTGCATATTCATATCTTTATTGCTGTTAGGATGCGTCAGCTTGCGTCAGCTTGCTACTTTGGGAGAGAAGTGCTTTGGGAGGCCTTGCAGAATGTGCCCTCTCCAAGTCGTGCAGGCATATTGTTCCCGGGCATTCTGCTCGTAACCTATGTACGGGTTTACAGGAGGATGATATGGAAGGATATGAAGTGATCAGGTTGAGTTTAGGGGATTATTGCTAATAGTGGGGAATTGAATGGAAAGGACACTGGAAACTTGAATGGACACTGGAGCTTAGGTAGGCCCAAGCATGCTTTGTCAGCCAGGCGAGCCTGCCGATCGAGATGAGACTGCGGAAGGAGAACATATTGGAGTGGCCGACGGATCAAAGCAGGACCTTGTCTTTGATGCCGATTGATTTCTATTTGCATATTTTGCATCTCTGCCATGTATCTTGTCAGGAGGCCTTGCCTATTGGCCCACAACTACATTCTCCCAAAGAACAATGCAGAAAGGATGAGAAAAGCTCCAAGCGCATCCCTATGGACCTTGCCGAGGGGAAGCTGAAGCCGCCTGAAGAACAGGGCGAAGCTCGCGAAGCGCATCTACCAAAGGAGCTGACGGAATTGAGGCAGATAGCTGGCCTACGGATCTGGGAGCCTCTGAAGCCGTTGCCGGTGCCTCCACCAGCCGAGCCGACAAGCGCAATTGGCACAATTGTTGCCTGGAAGCCTCCCAACGCAGATCCTGGACATCCGCAGCCGGTTGCTTCAACTATGCCTCGCTTCAACTCGCGGTCCAACTTTGAAGCACAGCCACAGATCCGCGCAGAGGCCTTGAATGCTGCATCCCCCGCCCAGGCGGCTCGCGGCCAGCCGTGCAGGTGTGTGGTTCGTGGGAAGGAGCAGCGCCTGGCTCTTCCGGGACATGACTGCGAAATGTGCCGCGGCTTCTACGCAGCCGCCGGCTTGAG
Source organism: Symbiodinium pilosum (assembly GCA_905231905.1). NCBI lineage: Eukaryota > Dinophyceae > Suessiales > Symbiodiniaceae > Symbiodinium > Symbiodinium pilosum. The sequence goes on from CAJNIZ010045472.1 coordinate 24,831, forward strand.
TGGTGCCTGTGGAGCAGCCTCCGGACCAAAGTCGTCCAGGCACCGCTCCGAACACGCGCCAACCAGCACTCCACCAGGCCCTGAATCGACTTGATGTGACTGGCGAAGTATGTTGCTACGCTGCTACATCAGCCTTGCCAGGCTTCTGGGACTTGTCCTTCCCTGTTCACGCCGAGTCCACACCACAGGCATGCTTAGATTGCAGCCAGTTACTGCCTGGATGTCACCTCCCATTACGTACAGCTTTCCTGCGAGGTCTAGGCCTTAGCTCTCTTCGGCAGGGCTCTCACTGAAGCTGGTGCCAAGAGTTTGAATAGAACGGATCCAGCGCTGGAAACGCCGTTGAACTTGTCATTTGCAATTCCTTTGCTTGAGTTTTGTGCTGGACAGATGTGGACACCCTGTGTGCTGCCCATCGACCTCAGTTTTTTAATGGCACGAGACAGTGCCAGGGGAAGCTGGAGCTTGATGCCCATCAGCTTGTTCTTATGTTAGCAATTAGCAACGGCGGGCGCACCTGCTGTGCTCACTGGGGTCTTCGTGCAAGGGGAAAGACGGCCGCGCTGTGAGAAAACTCAGAATGCTGGGTTAGCCTCAACAAATTGTTTTGCACTGAAGCACTGGTCGAGGATTTGTGCGGCACATTCATGCAATCTTTTGCATTGCAGGTGCAGGGTGTCGGGCCAGGTCGCGATGGCAGGACCACCCGACAGTTGCCAAGGGCTGCTCCGTGCGTCAACTCTTCAACAGAAAGGCTTCCAGTGACAGCATGAGCTGCCTGTAGTCCGTTTGTTGGTCAGGACCATTTTTAGCGCACACAAGAAGCGCCCGGTCCTTGCTGGTGTGCCGTCCTCAGAATCTCTCTCACATTCCCCGAGCAGCTTTCTTCACGCTCTTGACCATGTCGTCTTGAAGTCTTACTAGGGTAACACTGTAAACCCCAAATATAAGCCCAATATCCATATCATTTTCCATTTCTTCTCCATCTGACTTTCCATGCTATTGTTGTTTGCAGGTAGGCGTTGGTGGAAGACCGCCTGGCAGTGCCAGCATCCCAGCTTAGGGATTAGGGCTTGAGGCTGCATGCAGCACCTCAAAGTTGGAGGTGTCTGTCAAAGTTGCACACTGGTGTCCTGCTTTACGGTTGTCATGTGCAAGGTTGCATGTGAGCCCTGGACTAAATTTGCAGTATATCCTTGAATAGGTCCCCCCCAAAACGCTATATAGTCCCCTATAGGTCCCCAACAACCTATATTTAGTCCGTAGCTCATGTAGCTCCAAAAGGGTGCTTGGGATGTTCTTTTGTTGCACCTTTGGAGCTCTCCCGTTGCTGACCTGGATTTTTTGTTGCTTTTCTATCCCATGGTGCTTAGTTGCAGTCTTCTTCCCTACTATAGTACTATAGTAGTTTCCGTTTTATTTTCCCTTATCCTCTATAAAACCACCAATATACCCCTAATACGCCCCTAGTACTACCTCAATACAGCCCCAATATAAACCCCCGAACATTTGCATTGGACCTTGTTGCGTGAGCTCCTAGCTTCATGGGCTGCAGGTCTGGCGAGAGCACCCCGTGCCCGGCAAAGGCCTCGTGTAATTCCTTTTGCGGGTTGCCCTAAATAGGGGGACCCCAATGTAAACCCTCAAATATCATGTTCCTTATTGGGACCCCCAAAAGGTATCCCTAATTTGGGGAGACCTCCATTTGGAGCTTGCCTGCAGTGAATTGATTAGCTTTGGGCAGGCTTCTGACCCTGGCGGTCTTGAGATGTACCGGGCCCGCCCAGAGCTGGGCGTCAGCAATGTGCACGGACAGTTCAGAAGACATTCCCTGTTGACGTTGCCCCTATATACTATATAGTAGTTTCCATTTTCTTTTCCATTATCCTTATATAATCCCAATACATTCCCTATTTGCTGAAATTCTTTGTGAAATTTGGAATCTGTCTGCGCACTGGCTGAAATTGAATGGCCTTGGCCGTGGCAGAACCAGCCTCAAACATCCGACCATGCAGCTCAATGTCCATTCCACGCACGTTAACGGTCCACAGTGACCCTTGGCACAGATAAATTGTGGTCTCACCCTTGCAGCCGCAAGGCGGTTTTCATCAATGAGCTGATTTGACGAAGCTTGTTGTTTGACATGTGCAGCACCTAACTTGCGTTGGATTGTCGTGTCATCTCAGCTCACTTATTTCTTTATGACGCTACCACTACCCCTGTGATCTTCGTTGGTCCCAGCGCTGCGGTCAGGAGCGCTTCGTGACATGTTTTTTGCGCTTTGATGCTTGCTGCAGCGGTGCGCACTGGCATCGCCTGCTTCCGCCATACCTGCACAACCAACCACAGTCTATTACACCTGGCTATGCCTGTATCATGTTCAGTATCCCTGCTGCGTGGATTCTGCATAAACGTCATCCCACTAGACTGGGAGCTTCAGCAGGACTTTGCTCGTGTACCACAGACTGCATTAACGTCGAGGCCAGGACGTCAATCCAATCAGCTTTCACATGTGTTTTACCCTCCTACTTCTGCCATGTAGGACCCGAAGTTTTGCCATGTTTTCAGGTGCTCAGCTGTACTGCTCTCTACTTTGGTGGTGGCTGAACCTGAGCATGTGTCTGAAGGCTGGCTCAGAGCTAGTGATATTCTATGGCCGCTAGCATGCGCTTTCGACGGATATGCCGGGGGAACTCCTGGGATACTTTCCTTCCCCCTTTGTACAAGAAGGGCAAGGCCCTGTTGGCCAACCGTCATCGCAGCCTGCAGCCAGTCAAGGCCATAACGGTAGTTATATTGCCGTCCACGCGGCGCAGCGAAGCTGCTTGCCCGTGGACTTCATGCATACCAAGTGCTCACGATTAAGAGGCAAGACCAGGATTTGTGGAAGATTCTCTCAGAGCACAAGTGGTACAATTCAAAAGTGGCAGGCCAGTCAGGGACAACTCTTGGCTTAGACAGCCTGCATGTCCGGCAACAGTTGGAAGTTTGGTGAGCAACTGGCCACCTGTTGACGTCAATATGCCAGAGATACCAGGGATCATGCCTGATGACAGGACTAGACCAGACTATGTCAACTCCTTTTGATGTGCTTCTCTGTGCAATCCTTGTCTCACACTTAGGAGGCACAGTGCAGGCACCTTTCCTGTGCCGCTTTCGTGCCCATGCTTTTCATAGACTGCGCCCGACCGAGGGAGGATGGAGCAGCACAACAGGTCTGGGACGGGGGGCAGCTTTCTCTGATCTGACGGCTCCCTGACACCCCTCAGCAGCGAGCCTTGACGTTCAGCAGATTCAGCACATGCGGTGTGCAGGGAGAAGGAGGAGCAAAAGAGTAGGACGGACCCTGACGTCGTCGACCATAGTACTGGCTCCCAGGTAGACACTGGCATTTGATGCCCAGCAGCTTATATTGCAAATCCGCCAGAAGGGGTTGCAGACAATGACATGTCATTACGTGGGTATGCGGTCTTGCAGACATGGCTCTTCTTTCCAGAGAGCAGTTTGAGTGGGTAGCAGATGCAATGACACTCTTATTCAGAGTGCGTGCAAGTTGGTTCCAGCGCGCAGAAGCACAACATATCAACAACTTGCTATCTCCACAGCTTCAAGGGGTAACACCTCTAGACCCAGATGAAGCCCACGATATGGCTCGCAAGCCATGGGCAGCTGAGTGATTGGCCCGTCATCCGGACATCCATTCTGCCTTCACGCCATCAGGTCTCAAGCCTGTGTGTAGACAGAAACCCAGGACCGGAAGTCTTGTATTTCAACGCTCATAGACTAGGTAACTGTAGCCTCCAACCTGTTCCATCTCCAGAGCTCTATAGTCCCCCTGAAGTATATAGAATATGGGAAAAACACTGGATTTTGATTTCAAGGTTCACTTAAAATCAATTTTAAGTGTTGCTTCCGGCAATCTAGGATTCGGATATTTGGTCACTTTAAATCGATTCTAAGTGGTCCCCGGTGTACATGACTTAAAATCGATTTTAACTCCCCATTCCCCCAGTACTTCAGCTTCCAGAAGCTTAAAA
>CAJNIZ010045472.1:28967-44596 GCA_905231905.1 Symbiodinium pilosum
CGACATGAGGTATGCTCCTTGCAAGTAGAGACAGAAGTTTAAGCCCTAAACCCTATAGTCCCCCTTAAGTAGATAGAATATGGGGTATATGGGGATCGTATTCAAATTTACCCAACGCCATATTCTATCTACCTAAGGGCAACTATAGAGCTATAATCTGTCAAACCCCTGGAGCCAGCCAAGCTCTGAATTGGCCAGGCCATGAGCGGCACTTGACGTGCTCATGGCTAGTGAGGCAGGCGATGGCGAGAAGGGAGACCGTTGCTTCTTCAGAAATACATAAATTCTTAACAGCAATAATATTAGTAGTAGGAATAATAGTAATAGTACTGCCATGAACGGCAATGACAGTGATAGTAGTAATAGTCTGGGTCTTGCGCTGAGCAGCGAAGGCTTCTTTGCCATCGAGAACTCCTTTCCGAAAGCGACTACAAAAGGCCGGCCTGCGGTTGGAAGTAGCTTGGGGAAGCTCAGATTCCGATATTTAGGTGTTCAGGGTTTTTTGGGTCTAGGGTTTAGGGGTTCAGGGTTTAGGGGTTCAGGGGTTTAGGGGTTTGGATTGCAACGGGTGCATGCCTAAGATTCCGCTTAAATGAGGGAATCCCTCTGCGATGCCCGCCCATTTTTGGACTGTGCCAAGCCTTTTTCCTGAACAGTTGGGGCAGAAGGCATGGTAAAAACAGGCCTGAAAGCATTGCGAAGTCTTTTACAATCTTACAAGTATTACAAGAAGACATAGTAGTAGCAGGAGTATGAGTACGAGTAGGAGGGCGGCGACTGCTTATTGATGGTGCATTTTTGTGAGAGTGCTGCGCCCGCCAGCATTTCTGAAGTTTGGGGGGCACGAGTTCGGGGGTCCGCGAACTACTTATTTGGCAGCCTTTTTGGCACAGAAAATGAAAACAGACAGGATGTATGGTGCTCAGAGCTTTGTGGGAACCTGCAATCCAAACATACGTAGAGTATGGTCCGCAAAGATGTTTATGAACACTGAAGCTCCTCACCTTTGGACTAATGGAGCGTGCCCGGGACTCATGGGGTGACTCAGGATCAAGATCAGAACCCCTCACGCCCTTGAACGAATGGGGTGTGCCCTGGACTTAGACTTGTGGGGCGACGCAGAGTTTACTTCTAATCTCAACTCCTCACACCCTTGAACTAATTGGGCTTAGCGCAAAATCCTGGGTAATTCAGAATTTGAACTTCAAGTCCTCATACTCTTGTACTAATGGGACCGCGCAAACGCCAGGTTGGGGGAGAAGAAAAGTTGTTTTAAAGAACGTGCCCACCCCCTCGCAGCAAAGATAAAACCAGCACGACCGCCATAACGCGAAGGTGACGCACTGAAAACAAAACCAGCGGAAAGGGAAAGCCGAGGATGTTGAACAACGCACGCCGCCCTCCCCAGAAAAATTAAACTCGGCACGAAACCACCATAAAGCAAAGGTGAAGTACAGAAAACTTTACCGTCAAGTGTCAGGGAGTCATTTTTGACCGTTGGAACGGGGTCGCTTTTGCCACTACAATAGGGATCGCCTGTACCCGTCAATTTGTGGTGTTGCTAGGGGCTACTTGCCTAAGGGACCCTAAACCCGACACGTTACACAACCCCGAAGCGTTGAAGCCATTGATGTGTGTTGTTTTCGTTTTTTTTGGTGGGGGGGCGGTTGTGTTTTTGAATTGGCACTTTGGTCCTGTGGTCGCCTGGTCTTCTGGTCCGAAAACTATATTTCATCATCTTCTATCATTGATTTCCGTCATTTTTCATCAGTGGGCATCATCTTCCATTATGCTTCAGACTCGTTCATCAATTCCATCATTTTTCATAAGTTCCATTGTTTTTCAGCAGCTGCCATCCGTTTTCATAAGTTTTCATTATTGTTCGTCAAGTTCATTCCGCAATTTCATCCTTTTTCGTCATGTCTTTTTTTCTTCACACTTGCTCATCGTTTTACAGGTGTTCATTGTTTTCACCATGATGTTTCAACATGATTTACCATGTTTCAGCAGTCTTCATGATTGTTCATCAGGGTTCATGATAGTTCATCAGTTTCATAAGTTTTCACCATGTTTTACAAGGCGAAACACTGGCAGGTGCAGTGTTTCATGGACATGGGCGGAAGGTGACCCATTTTATGGGGGCTAAAGTGACCCCCTTACCCCCCGTCAACAACCAACCCATTCCCCTAGCCAAAGCAAATTTTGTCAGGAGCTGGAGGCCCTGAAGGCTCGGGGCAGCGAGGCAGGAATGCACAGTAGATTTTAGGACTTGGACGCAAGCATCTCACGTCCTATCCATTGCCGTGGTGTGGGTTCAGAACTCCAGAAGCTCAAGAAGCAACACAGAAGAGACTCAGAAATGGTGCCCTTGTATCTGAGCAGGACGGAATCAACGTTCAGGAGTGTGATGACGAGACCTGGCGCATCCAAGTGGTTGGAGGCACGTCTGCTTCAAACTTACAAAGCCAGCAGGGCCAAGGAACTGAGGCAGCCATAGCCACAAACAACATCTCACTAAGTGATGCAGCACAAAGGGAAGCCTGTTTGAGCCATGAACTACCGCTTTCATGCTGCACTCAGCCCTGCAATTTGCAGCTCCCGGCACCATCTACGCTGGTGAACAGTTCTTGCTCCGGTTCACTTTCCCACCCAGAAACTTGGAAGCAGAACGTGCATATCACGTAAGTTCAAGTTCAAAGCTTAGAGCCTCACAGCATTGATTTAAAAAGTTTTGTTAACAGCACCAAACGTTGCAAGTGTGAAGGGCAACAGATCCGGAAGTCCAGCAGCCCAGTCAGTTGTTTTCGTAAGGGACCCATGCGATCCTGAACTGAGGATATCCTCTGGAAAGCCCCGAGGCGCTTGAATCTTTGGTCGCGTTGCAACTGATAGCCAGACACTGCTTTGGATGGTTTTTCCGAGTCCGTGTGGCTGCAGGTGGTATTTGAGGGCCCCTCACCTGAGCATCCTCATATATACTCCAACGGGCACCTCGGACAAATTTTCTTTGCAGCGAATACGGCTTGTCTTGTCCCATGATCCTGCTTGCTGCATCATCTGCTGACTCCCACATCATCATCTCGTTCACTGGAGCGCTGCTGAGGCACATTTGTCTGTCCATACTCTACGATGCATGGAGTCCAGCTTTGACAGCCCAGCCCTCGCTTGAACTCCAGCCTTCAACAGTTTTTTGCTCTGCAGAATTGCAAGGTGCACGCTGTCTGCATGAGCATTGTATCGATGCTTAGTAGTGCGCAAGAGAAGGTGCGCCCGCAGGACGGAGCTTTAGCAGTGATGCTCGGTTGCGGTATAAGCTATGCACGTGCTGTGTGTGCTGTCAGGACGATGCTATGTATGTCTCCAGAGTCAGGTGCCTAACCCTTCTGATCCTGTGAGTCCGTTTCGCATTGGATCGTACACTTTGAGCATCTTAGGTCGGGTACCGCTCACCAAAGCTGTTGGGTTCTTGGTGGACCAAGCGCAGGGCACTGGACTGCAAGCCTTTGCAGTACTTCTGTGTTTAGCATGCTTTATACGTATTCTTCTAACCGGGGCGTCCAAGATGTTTAGTTCCGCCTTCAGCTTTTGCGGCTGTTTTGAGCTATGGTGTCTTACATCAGCCGTGAGAGTAAGGTCCAAGTGGCACTTTGATGATGACAGGGTTTGATGGAGCAAGAGGACAATCCTCGCCCGAGACATCAAATGCTTTGTCTCGCCCAGAAAGATGCAGCAGATGCTTCTCATGCATGGTCTCCATCCTCGTCATATGCAGACTGTCAGAAGTTTGACTGAGTCTTCTCCTACAAGTGGGTGTTCTGCAGGTTTAGATCACCCCACCCCACGCCATGTAGTGCAGCCTCATTGCTTCGCATTCTTCGCGCGCCTCGCTTTCGGCTCAGGCATCGCTGCACATTGCAACCCTCCGCCGTTCAGTAGTCCTTTGCTTCTTGTCAGAATGTCCTGCTTCGGCCTTTTCAGCCAGAAGTCTTCCAAGACCAAATGGTTTGAGACCACGACGATATCTGCGGCTCCTGGGCTGCACAAGCCACAGAAAGCAGATCTGGGGGTTTCCCAACATTAGATGTTGTCGTTTGCCAAAGTGTTTGAGCCAGCCAGCGAAAGCAGCTTCGCATGGTAAGCTTCCAGGCTGAAGCAGAAGATGTCGTGTCGGAGGCTTCGTTCAACTCCCAGTACTCGACAGCGCTTCCTCATGAACCGGAGCCTGAGAGTGGTCCAGGTGAGGTGCAGAAGTTGTTCACTGACACAGAAAAGCAGGAAGACAAGCTGGTCGCGGTGGTCGTCACCATTGGTGAAGAGATGTCCTATGATGAGAACTTTCGCGAAGTCAAGCCAGAGACCGTACCAGGTGAACGAGTAAGCACCTACGCTTTGAGCGTGCATGATGCTGGAAAGCTCTTGGATCTCCTCTCTGGCAGGGCTGCAGAACCTGGCTGGAGAGAGCTTCTGGAGGACATCAACAGTGTCGCTGCTGATAGCGTCACCTTCAACTGGGAGTGCTGCGGGGCGTGTGGACCGCATGGCTTTGGCCGGCGCCGAGCATTCGGAGCACCGAGTGCAACCATGCAGATCATCGGTCAAGCGCTGCAGAGAGGCTTCACCGTGAGACGCTCAGATGCCTCATCCACATTGGGCTTGCATTCTTGTATTATCGTGCACTTAGAGTTCTTCTGCTCAGATCCTCTGAGGTGATGTGTTCAGATTTCAGCCTCAAGGCCTTGCTGTCAGAGTGGTCGGAGGCCTTGCTGGGCCCAAACCCATTCACCGTGCTCCCATGCCAATGTGATCATCAGTTCCAGTTGGACTTCTTCCCAGAGCATTTAAAATCTCAGGATGAGGTTCCACAGTGCTTCGGCAAACCACAGATTACAGATTGTTGGCATCTTGTGTTCTGCATTTCTGCTTCGGCGTTTGAAAGCTCTAAATACACAGCATGCAGCCGCAGAAAATGCGTAACATAGACAAGATGCTCTAAGATCTCTTGCCCAGTTTGTGCTGACTTACTTGGGCCCGAAGATGAACCCTGTCAAAATTGAACTCAGAGAGCTGTGATTGCCCTGTAAAACAAGGTCGTAGGCAGTATGCAGAGGCGCCTTCCTTAGAAAAGAGAGGATGGTAAGATGCCTCACTTCCCCGATAGCTCAGGCAGCTGCAAGTTGTTGGCGAGCTGTGCGCGCAAGAGGGCAAGGCCATCGTCTCTGCCATGAGCGACACGATTGTTTATACGATCAATCCCAGGAGGCCGCAGACAGATGCGTACCAGCTTCAGGCCATGGATTCAGAAAGAGAAATAACATCTAGCTGCCGTGAAAGTTATGGTGGTGAGAAGTTGACTAATCGTAAATGTATGACATGAGGGAAGAAGCAAACCATTTGCTTGTTTGATACGGAAATGTCAGGCCTGACTTGCCAGAATGCAGCTCTTAGATTTGTTGGCAACACGAAGACACACAGCACCTGTCTGCTTACAAAAATGTCTGCCAACGAAGCGAATCCTGCAATGCTTCTGTTTCGAGCATGCTGGCATTATGAACCAGGGCATGTCTGAGCTCTGCATGCCTGTTCCATTCACCAGGTACTTACGGTGGTTGGTAGCTGGTCTGGCAGTGGGACCGTACCCGAAGCGATGAAGTGCGAGGTCCAGCACAACGGCTCCAGCAAGCGTGGGGTAGCAGGGCATGTGACCCTGACTTATCCGTCTGGCGGTCAGCTTGTCACGAGCATGGGGCATTGGATTGAATTGACCCGCATCAACACGTCTGTGGAGTCTCTCATGCAAGTGGCTGCGCACAATTTTGGTGAAGAAGAAGTTTACCAACACAGACGCGAGTTGAGCCAGCTGCGCACGGAAGCCGAACGGCAGGTTTGCGTCCAAAAGCTCAGCAAACAGATGATCCAAAAGTCAGTGCCGACGCGGATGAAGGCTCGGACTAAGTACTGAGTAGTGGAGGGTTGCATTGCAGGCCAGTTTATTATGTGCAGCTGTCTGAGGGCCTGCTGAGTCTGCTTTGCAAGAAGAGCACTGCACGCGCTAAGACGCCAAAATGGCCAAGGCTTTCACATCACCTTGTACAGAGAGGTGACATGCCTGCCAGAAAGGATCCAGTCGATGTGCGCATTGCATCCGCGTCTTAGGTTGCAACGCGTATGCAGGTTGGAGGTTAGCCGGCTTGATTTGCAGGGCACAAGCTGAAGCTGATCCAGCAGCAATTTCGGCTTCAGGCCGCCTAAGGCGCTCAATGATGCCCCTTTTTCTTTGGATTGCGGTTTTATTTCGCATTGGGCAGGCCGCCTTCGACTCATGGTCGCTGGTCCTGCTCAATGATGCTGCGGCAGAGGGAGCGGTTTGCTTGGACGGCTCCCCCGGGGGTTATCTCTTTGAGCCGGGTTCAGGGGCGGGCGCGCAAAAATGGATCATGCATTTTCAAGGCGGAGGTTGGTGCACCAGTCTAGCATCGTGCCAGCTCAGATCAGAAAGTCCATCGGGGAGCAGTACTACCTGGGCATCTCAGAAAGAAACTATCCTGCAGGATTTTGCCTACGGCTACATGTCGAATAAGGCTGACATCAACCCAGACATGTACAATTGGAACAAGGTCTTGGCTCTCTATTGCGATGGCGGGAGCCGGGCTGGCAATGTCGATGGCCCAGTGATAGTTGATGGTGAGGGCAGTGAGGTATTTTTCCGAGGCGCACACATCCTCAATGCCACTTTGGATAGCCTGGCAGCAGCTGGGCTCAGCCGCGCTGAGGATTTCATCGTGACCGGGGAATCCGCTGGAGGGCTCACTGCCATGCTGCATGTAGACTTTATCCGCTCCCGCTTCCCTGGCGTGAACGTGGTTGGTATGAACTACTGTGGCTTCTTCGTGGACCTCCCCGACACACAAGGCATGCATGGACAGGCTGCCCTTTGGAAGTGGGTGTTCGAAGAGATGAACATGATAAATTCTCCGTCCTTGAGCGCAGACTGCTTCAAGGCATACGAAACCGAGCCATGGCGTTGCTTCTTGGCTCCGAACCTGCTGCCCTTTGTACGCACGCCACTTTTTATGCTCCACTCACTCTACGACTCCTGGCAAATGACTCAGACGCAGCAATTACCTACAAGCTGTGTCCTCGAAGGAATCTGTGCCCAAGAGGAACGCGCTGCGCAGCACATGTTGCGGGATGCGGTCTCGAGCAGCTTGTCCACCTTGCAGGCTCCATCGTCATACTTCCTGCACAGCTGCGTAGGGCACTGCGAGCTTGGGCTTAACGATTTTGGCTGGACGGGACTGCTCGTGAAAGGAACCAGCCTCCGCGATGCTTTCAGATCTTGGCTCCAGAACCAGAGCGTTTTCCTTTCGGAAGGCGACGTGGACCCCAATGCCAATCCCACTTGCAGGGTGGCCTTTGTGGAGCCTCAAGGCCCAGACCCCGTGCCCTTGATCAGCTCTGGACAATACCAAGTAAAGGGTCAAGCCGTGAACGCTGGCTCCACGGATCCAGAGATACTAGAGTTCATGGAGTTCGTCCATGACCCAACCAACTTCAACGTGGGTCAGGATGGCCACGTGTTCTTCTTGACCAGTGGTAAAGGCGTGGCACCGTGCGGCTGGGGATCTGATGACTGGGAGCCACAGATACAAAATTTGGACTTCTTCTGTTCACTTGCATGCGCTTGCGCAGCTTGGCTCTGAAGCTTAGTGATGCCTGGGGCAACCTGCCGTCTGCCAAGGAATTTTCGCAGGCTCTGGGCGTTGGAAACTTCTTTGCGGACGCGTCCACCGAAGGCAAGTTTGGTGCCAGCACGCAGTCCGCCTTCGGGCTGAAGGGTCCCGTGGAAGCTCGCTAAGAATGAGTCGCGTAGTGTGGACTGTTAGGCTTCATTGCCATAAGGAGTGAGTCAGCATGGTGCCTCTAAGGCCAGCAACACCGACTGGCCACGCTTTGCGCGGTGTGACTGGCAGAATGGTGCGCATGCCACAGGCTCATTTGATGCCCCAGGGCTGAAATGCAGGACCATGTTGGGAGAAGCTCCGGCCACTGCACATTTGAGCATTCGTTCCTCGGTGCACGTTTTAGATCATTTGAAGGCAGCCCAAAAACATCAGAGGAGCTCCCCAACCTTCAGCTCCACGAAGAACGCGAACAAGTACCATTGTGTGATGTACTTCTCCGTGTACATGCTTCAAGGTGCCCTCCTTACTGCAAGCGGTCTGTAAGCCGTCGTAGAGAGCACTTCAATTATCAACATGCTGTAGGCTGTTGTGCCCTTGTTTTCTCTCAATCCGACCACCTATCCAGCACCTGCAGAGGCAGTGGCGCAGAAATGGGTGCGGCGTGCATTGGTCGGGCAGTGGGAAATGGCAACAGGGATGAGACGTGGGTGTCTGATGACAAGCCAGTGACCTGCAGCAATCTCGTCATGGACGACAATGGCATGCCAACAGCCGACGTAATTTTTGCAACCGAGCAGGAGTGGGCTGCTGAGACAACCCAGGCCTTGGGAATCGACCCCGACGTCTTCGAGGGTTTTGATGGAAAGCTTTACTTGGTGTGGGGCTCTCACATGCCTGGTGGAGCCCAGATTGTGCTTCTTGACGATGATGGCTTCGTGTCTCCTGACACAGTTGGTAAAACATCTGTCACCTCAGCGTCTGGCGCGGTCGCGGAAGCCTACCAGATTGTGCCACTTGCTACTCGGACCCCGACGATGTGGAATTCCCAAACGCTCGCACTGGTGAGGCACCAGCTGTTCTTCCGAAAGAATGTGGTGGGACTCAGTACTACTACTTGTTCTGGACTTGGGGCAAGTGCTGCAATGGCCTGGGCTCAACATACGAGACGGTCATGGGGCGATCAACAAACCCCTTCGGACCTTACTTGGACAAGAACGGAATGGACATGGCAGTGCTTGACAGCACTACGCAGAACCCTGGCGGCTCTTACTTCTTGCGGTCTGCCTTGAACGTTTCTGCAAGTGACAAGTCTGCGATCGGTAGTCGGTACATCGGGCCTGGGCATGTGGCATTCTTCGAATACACGGACGCTGTTGGTGAGCATGTCATGATCGTCACCTTTCATTTCTATGATGCCACGCAAGCGGGCGGTGCTTATTTGGGAGCCCGGAGGGTGTTCTTTGACAGCACCTGCTGGCCTTACGTGGACGGCCAGACATGGGAAGTCTCCAATCTCTTTGACATGGCCACCACCTCCACCTCCGCGTCCACCTCCGCGTCAAGCTCTGCAACGGTCTCATCCACGACCGGAATGGCAAGCAGTTCCAGGTCAGCGTGCGCGATTCTGAGCATCCAGAGTCTTATCCTCGCCTTATCTTGCTCAAAGTGGTTCTAGCCAACCTTCAAATGTCGCCTGGAGCAGATTGGAAGCCAAGAGAAGGCGCCTGACTGCTGTCCAGGTTTCCCCTCAGCCGCACCGCGATTACGGCATTTTCAAACTGTCCCGCGTTTTACCGATGAAGGCTCGACAATGGTCATGGAGGCTTGAAAAGTCAATCATCCTGATGACCAATGATCGATCAAACGGTTATGCGGCAATTTCTCAGCATTGCACCCGAAAGCTCGGGAGGCCTGTGCACATGAATGGAGAATTGAAAAAGTGGATGACAAACGCTAGTTTCCCAAAATAGGGGGACCATTATCCAGTTGTCGGCAGTCTGTCGAGCCTCGCAACTGAGGCGCCTGCAAAATAGGGGACCGAAATATATACAAATCCTTTTTATGGGGACACCCACAAAGGATCAAAAAGGTACAAACCCCCAAAGGAGAAGTGTGACTTTGCAACGTGCGTGCACTTGGTCTTGCCACATGCTGTCAGCGTGCGTTTCCAGGTTCAGGGTTTGGGTTTCGTATCCCTCTCATAAGGGGAGCTCCGGACAGCTCTTTGCAGCTGTTTACGGGTCTGCAGGGTGCAAATGGTCATTCCTAATTTTTGTTGGGCGTCCTGATGGTATTCTGGCCAATGCGATGATGTTGCCTTCGGCCCGGGATCCGTCCTATCACCTATAAGAGTCTAAAGTTAAAATGCTGAAATGAGAGCGTGATGGCTTGGCCCGTTCTACTCCTACTGTAGCGCAAACATAGAACCTCAGAAGATAGCGTTTTTTGGACCCTCAGATGCAGGGCTCCAGGCCCGTGATGCGAACACTCAATTTGTATATGAGAGACGAGCAGTCCAGGTGTTTTGTGGTTCATGTTGTTTTGTGCGGAATCAAAAGCTAACGCATGGACCATGCCCGTTGTGTGGATCAGTTTGGCATAAGCTGCCTCCAAATGGGTATTCCTCAATATTATCCCGTAAGAGGCCCCCCTACAATCCCCTGACAATCCCTCTATATCCCTTGGGGTCCCTTGAAGGCCCCCCTTTTTTAGAAACTCCCAAGTGTCCTAGAGTTGAGTAAGGAGTGAGCGACAGCATAGCAAGGGGCGTCATCAGATCTCTTTGAAGCGGGTATCCCTTTGACAGAGAAAGATTGGTGTCACTCAAAGACCGCCGCAGCTGTCATTGGTTTTTTTTCTACGCTTGTTGTGGTTGACCGACAGCCTGCTGCGGTTGGGCCATCATGAACTTGCCTGGTGCCCCAGCATAGCGTTCTTTGCACAGGGACTTCAGGTTAGCTTGGAGAATCCTAAATATCTTGGAGTTTAGGTGGAACTAACGGCTCCTAACGGGTACCATTAGCCCCGATCAGACCCCATACCATGCATATTATATAAAATAATTGGTGCCCATACACCTGCATACCCTATGCGCTTATCCCTCAGACCCCTTCACTACAGCTGGTCGGGTGCAGGCTCCCTGCTCGACGGAAGGGTTTGGGTTGAAAGGTCTGGGTAGGGCCAGATTACTGGTTTCGAGATGGCGCAGAAGTAAGGTTTGAAGGCACCAGAAGGCCAGCATGCAAATAGTTTCAAACGGCGTCGAGGTAGATGCCTAGAGCGCGTTGTTTGGCAGAACACTCACTCCAATACAAGTAGTCTACATCTCTTCACTGTGCATTCCGCATGTCAAGGAGTATTGGAGGAACTTGGGAAACATGGGGCATGTCAGTCCCGCAGCAGTTGTGCAGCTCACAACTGCTTGTGTCATCACATGAACAGTAATTGACTCGGAATTCTGCACTCCACAAGGGAGGAATCTTCGATTACCGCAAAGACTCCCGCATGGAATGGGAGGGGATTCCATGAGGCGGCTTACCCATTTGAATCCAGGCTCCCGTAACCTACCATCAGGATTAAGCATTCTTTTTAAGAGACATCCGCAGGCCTATCTTTGATGCATCCGGAATTCTGCCTGCTTTGAAGCAGATTAGAGGAGACGACTTATATGCATTGACTTTATCCTGCACGGAGCATCAGGCAGAAGAACTGCAACCCGTGCCCTACACCAAATGGATCCAACCACTTGCACCTGTCCAACGAGGCTGCAGGAGCTGACCGCAGTGGCAAGCTCAGTTTCCATGGTTTTCCAGAAGCCAAAATCCTGGCCTAACAGTCAGCTTCGAGTTTGCCCCAGACCTTCCATGGAAGCCCGGCGCCCGAAACCTTCACCGTCAGCCCTCAAGATCTCATACTCGGGACCACAAACTAGAGACCCCGTGTATGGCTATGAACCAACATGGTTCCCCTAAACATCCTATGGAGGGCCTCGTTACTTTCCATAGAATCCCTCTTTCACACTTTGAGTGCCACCTCATTTTGGTGTATATTTGTCTGAGTACCCTGCATGTATCTGCCAGAGTTAGCAGCCTTTTTGCGAATGGCAACTTATTCGTATTAGGCGAGCTGCAGTAATGGTCCAAGAAGGTCCCAGCGTCTTGACAGCTGACCATCATTTGTTCATGTCCTACGCCATTGCTGTTACCATTACTTCTGATACTGAGGTGAATATGGTAAGAACTTCCATATTCATTGTTCTCAGTATTTTCATAATGATTATTGCTATCGATTTGCAAATGCTAGTGCTACTACTGGCATTTGTTATTGCAACTTCTGCTGTGGCTACTGCTGTTGCTGCTGCTTTGGCTACTGCTATCACTACGACCATGATTACGACTAGGATGATTACTTCTGTCATGTACTGTTGCCTTCATTCTCCTCCTATGAGCACCGCAGCGCGGCCCAGGATGTTCCTTCGCCCGGGGCTTCGCCGTTTGCGACCCCGTGCCGGGTTGGGGACTCGTACAGCTTTGTGATGTTTTCTGGACCACAGGCAAACATCTCAAAATTGTGACTCCTAATTTCGAGGAATTCCCATCCTGGGTTTTTGGGTTATAGGCTATGTGTCACAGGTTCTTCGTTTACTGCTTCTTCCTGGCTGTTCCTTTTACGAGGGATGCAATGATTGCGCCACAATTCTTGACCTCTTGATTGCTGGCAATGACAACGTCAATTGCCATGGACCCCCTCTTGCTATTCCTACGCTACCGTAGGAGCTTGGACCATTGCATCCATGCTTCCCTCATATCGCGTGCTGAAGCGTAGCATCATATCTCCCAGCGCTGGCAGTCTGCTTATTTAGACATTTAAGCCGAGGGCCTTGTTTTGGAGGTGACATAGTCTCACTGGTGATTGAGGGAGAGCAGTGGTGTGAATGTCTAGCAATGCCAGGCTGAAAACCTTGTTCTTCAGATTTCATGAACTTCACGGGAGCAGGTCAATGCGCAGCATGTGTTGTGTTAAGTAGGTAGGAACCCTCAAGCCGGCTCAAGCCTCATCATCGCTACTTGTATCACCGCCGTCAGGAACATCAATCACCACCAATCCCATCACCATCCTTTCCCATATGGCTGTTGCAGTGGTTCTTGTCTTTGGCAGAATTGCTTCTACTGCCCTACATTTACAGGCAGGCATTCTGCGGTCAATACCTGGAGCTGCCTACGTCGCTAGTAATTCTTTAGTTCTCAATCTGTCAGAAACGTCGTTTCTGTTCTGGTTCTGTTTGTTACGCATGCTGGTATTGCATGCTAGTACTACTTGTATTCTTATCGGTAGTATTAATTTTCGCCGTGCTCTCAAACATTCAGAGAGGCCACTGGGATCTAAAGCACAAGCCTTCTGTGGCCACCGAAATCCCTATGTTACCCTTGTGTCACTCTCCGGAGTTGGCTCTCATTGCGCACGAAGCCATTGAACACCAGGCGGATGTGAGACTGAAGCTTTGCTTACGATTCTGCGGTGAAAGGTGTTTCTCTATTCATGTAGGGCGGCAATTGTAGCAGAGCTTCCCGCGCCAAGGCCTCAAGCCCCGAGACTCCGCCGAAGCATGCGGAGGCACGGATTGGGGATGGGGTCTTCGCACCTTCGAGTCTTGATAGGAGCGAGCGATGCTGAGCAAATCTCTGTGGCCAAGGCTTGGCGACTTGATGGCCCCAAGTTCCTCGGCAGCGGGAAGGGGCGCGGTTCGCCTGTCCTTTTGACGAGGTGGCCTAGCAGGCCTAGCAAAAGACATTTGAAAGTAGGGCTTCAGTACATGACGAGTCCTGATGTTGCGCTATTAAGGCCACTTCCGACCCTGCTTCAGGCAGGGCACAGAGTGGAGGCGCAACCGTGATAATCCTAGCACTTGATTAATTTTGGGGATCCCCCCCCCGCCAGAATAAGGAATGAGGGGCGCTAGATTACAGGAAAATCCTTCTTCGATCATTGCGGCTCCTGGACTTTCCAATTAAAAAGTTAAAAAGTGAATAGGAATGTATTGAATCTATATTAACAATCCAAAGGAAAATCATCCCTGGGTCATTGAGGCTCTTAGACCTCTATTAATTAAACAAATGAATAGGGATCTATTTTCAAGATGCGTTCCCCTGTAGTTCCTTCTCCCCATGCGAAAAGCCACCTAACTGTACGGAGTCTTTGGGGCCTATTTCTATCAAACAAATTCGTTAAATGTGAACCCCTTTAATAAACCAAGTGCTCGGATTAGGTCTATGTTCGTGGCTGCAGCTTCAGGCTTATGGGGCCATTACGCTCAGGGTTCATGCCCAAGACTCTCGGGGCGAAGACAGCACTGAAAAGGTCTCCAAAAGATGCAAGAGTTAGGTGGAGGACATCACTAGAGCTTCTGATCCACAATCCTAGCGAGCAGCATGTTATGACCGCTGTCCCCCTGAAGGCGGCGCAACTTGCTACGGCTATCGAGCACCTCCGACGCATCACAAAAAGATTGCAGGGCCACTGTCCTGTTGAGATGGAGGCTCCGCTGCAGCTGCTGAAGCTTGTTTGCAAAGTACCAGCCATATCCAACCATGCAATTCGATTGGCTAATTGCTGACTTTAGCTCCTCATATTTGGGATGACGGCCTGAGATGCAATGCCGGTGTAGATGAAGCCAAGATCTCACGTCGTGAATGTGTGACGCTTCCTCTAGTACTAGTGATGTGCTCAACCTTGACCATGTTTGACCACTCGCTTTTTTGGTGCCAGAGGTGTAATTCAACTCCAAGGTTGAAGCCAATGGTCAGTTCTCCCCACGGCCCCTCCAAGCTTTGCAGTGCGTTGTGTTTACGGCCTAAAAGGACCTCAGGTTGATGTCGCGTCTGGGGCCTGCAGATGTTCAGGGCTTAGAGCGCAGGATTAATGATCTAAAGATAATAGAGATGCCAATATAAAGAATAAGATTCCAAATTCTTTAAGAAGGCCCCTGTAAACGGCAACACAAGCTGATCTTCTGTGGCTTCGTGGCTTCATGTAAACCCAGTTGCGGCTCGTCTGATCCTGGTAGAATCCTTCTGCGATCTACGCACCATCCGCATGAATGATGCCAATATTTTGACAAGCCCAAAACCTTAAGCCCTGAACATGAGCCCCAAACTCAAAATCTTGGGCCTGAAATTCGCAAGCCTAACCCCCTGCAAACGCTAAGTCGCATGCCTGAGCCTAGGAAAGAGCTTCAGGCGCAGAACACCTTGGAGAAGGCCCAGCAGCAACGCAAACTAGATTCAATTTGGTCCCCGGCAAACAGCAAGGTAATCTCTGCTTTCCTATCAACGTTTCCCTTCCATGCCTTGGTCCTTAGTATTCTCGAATCGGATATGGGAGAGCCTGAAGGTACGCAGAATGAAGTCATTGCCAAATGGCCCCTTGTGTAGCCTCATTGTTGGCAGACTGGCTCAGCATGAGGGGCCCATTGGGAGGCACAAGAGAGCCCAGGTTCAGGTGACCATGCCATCATTATGCAAGGATTGTTCCAGAAAATTGGGTCTCAATGTTGGTGATCTTTGGGTCTCCGTATCCCGCCCGAAAAATTCCACGGCCAAGAAGCGTGTACCCTTGGCAGGAGCAGCTGCGCGCCGAATTGGCCGCGGAGAAAGCACTCCGAGAGAATGAGGCTACGCGCGCTGCAGCCACGATTGAGGAGATGAAGCAGGAAATCCAGAGGTTGCAAGACAGCGCCTGCGCCCCAGGTGATTGGCTGTTGTTTTAAGGGTTAGGGGGTGTTCCATTTGTTGCTGAAGTCAACATGGTCCTAAGTGGGACTTGCGGGGGTCTCCACCGGCGTAACCAGACGCCCTACACCTGGACCTGTAAGCCTCGATGGGTGGATATCTCTCAAGGATGAAGCAGAGCATTTCCACAGCCAGTGATGCCCACGGCGAACAACTTGTG
>CAJNIZ010045473.1:1548-35674 GCA_905231905.1 Symbiodinium pilosum
CCCAATATACATATATATATATATGTGTATATATGGGAGGCTGCAGGCTAAAGCACCTCCGGGGGCAAATACGCAGTGGGCTTGCTTGGCATGTCGACTCAGACGCCCAGGGCATTCCCCAAAACGAGCCCAAAAGCATACATCCAAATGAGCTATAGTCTATAGTCCCGCTTGAGTAGACAGAATATGGGGTATGTGGGGACTTTAGTAAAATATACCCAAAGCCATATTCTATCTACTCAAGGGGGACTACAATCTCCAAATATCCCCCTTAATAACTCCTACAATACTCCTCTAGATCATCCCCTATACGTCCCCCTTCAAGGAGTTTAATATTACCTAGGTCACGGTGAAGGAATACCTTGGGCCGGGGCCTGGGAAGCTATGCCAAGCTTATGCTGCAACTTTCTTGTATCTGCATAGTCGGCTGACAGTCACTTGACAATCTCCTCACATCACTGGCAATGTGCTCGGATAGCCTTAGTCTCAGTCAGGGCAATAGAAGGATTTGGGCACGTCAGGCCCCTATAAGCCCTGTAAGAGTGGCATGATAATCATTGGGTCCTGATTTCGGGCGTTGGGGCAGGCACTTGTTTGAGGCTTGGTCAGTCATCAGTCCCATTGTTATCACACATGGGAAAATCTTATTAACCCCCGTTCTTCCCTGCTGCCAGAAACCCTACTGGGAGCTTTAGAGGAGGCCCTAAAGCACCAGCAGTGAGAGTGAGGTTGTAAGCTTATAGCACTCTTATAGCTGCCCTCGAAGCTTTGAAGGTTCAATCCAGGGTTCAATAAGGTTCCAATCAAACTCTCCATCATCTACATTCATATATACATATACATACATAAACACATATGAATATATGTGTGCATGAATATGCTCCTTGGAAGGTACAATCCTGTCAAAGTTCTGAAGTTTCGATCCAGGGGCCTGGTCCCAACAGCGACGCTTTCCGACGCTTTCTCTACCACTTGCCAAACTCGCGCATGATCATCTTGGAGTGCCTGAGGCAGCTGCAAAGATGTTCTTTGTCTTACGGCCGCTGATGGGAAGCAGGGGAGATCCTCAATTCCTATATCCCATATAGTCGAGCCTTTATCCCTTCCCCCACTCCCCCTTAAGCGCCAGCTCCGAGTGGTGTGAGTGTGTGAGTGTGCAGTACTGCTGACACTAAACCACTCGCTTACAATTATTGAATGTTGACTGTTAGCATTTTGGGAGTGTCCGAGAAAATTTTCAATGCGGGGGCAGCCCCAATATCTTGTACATTCTGGGAAGGGTTCAACCCAACACCAGCTCCATGAACAGGAGGCTCTATCATGGAAGGGCATGCGAGCCCTAATCGACACTTGATAGAACCTAGCAAGGCCCTTGTTATCGCGCAAGTGCCTTGGGGTTTTGAGTGACCCCTTCAACTCCCCGAATCGCTGGGCTTGTATTTTGCCACTTGCTACAGCACAGGCATTCCAGAAAGCTTCTGATCCCATACGAGTCCCGTATCTTCAACTTGTGTACTCCGCAGCTCGTACCATTACCCCTTCCCGCTAATAAGTCCCAGATATACGTCCCAGATATACGGCCTTATGTGGCTTGTGTGTGTTGTTGTGTGTGGTGGGGGGGGGGGAAACAGGATCCCAAAATTCTGAGACAGCAGGCCCAACCACTTGTGGTATACTTGACCCCTGAACCGCCAAACCCTCCCCACCAGGCATTGCCAAGTCAAAACAAGAAGCCGACATCTGGTTCCTTAGTTGCCACACATTCGCGCAATGCAGTACAGCCCAGAGCTTGAAAAATCAACAGCGTAAATGGCAAAGGAGGCCATGTTGTTTGAGATGGGTTCTGAGGGGACTGGAGAGGACACGAATAGCAAATGAGGCAGGGCCCAAGCGCTTAAAAATGAGCACTGGAAGTTTGCTGGAGCGAAACAGAAACGAGCTGAAACTTCAGGCTTTGCAGAATGCATAACTTCCACCGTCTCCAGAACAGCTGCGCTCCCCATACGTATGACTTCACATCTTAATATTATTAGAAATGGGGGCTGCGCAGTAGACCTCAAAACCTCGACAAATCCCTACAATAAGCATGAGCATCAAAGCATACCATTGCAGCCAAGGAACATCAAGGTAACTTGCCTCTCTTTCTCAGGGCCAGGAGGCAAAAAGCTCCCAAAGTCTTTTCTACCCTAAGCCCTAAACACTAAACCCAATGCAGCAATCCAGAGACACTCAAAGTTCTTCTGATAGCCAGGTAAGTCGCTTCTTGTGCAAATTCTCCAGGGCCATCTGCGTGATGACGATGTCAACTTTATTCCTAGGCCAGACTGGGAAGCTCTTTCATCACCATTAGCACATGAAGGCTACGAATATCTATCTAGGTTTGAAGGCATGTTCAGGATTCAAACTCCCTTCATAAATATTTAGGTGGCCCGACATGGAGGCTTAGGATGCTGAGCATGTGGCATTTTCAGCCCCCGAAACCTGAACAATTTCAAAAAATGCACCTAGCTCTAAACCCTAAGCCTTACACCTTAGATCCCTAAACACTAAACCCCTAAACCCTACATCCTCATAAACCCTTTTGCATGAGGCTTGCGCGTTCGCGCCTGGGTCGACGCCAACCCCAAATCCTGAATCCCTGAATCCCTGAATCCCTGAACCCTAACCTAAACCCTAAACCCTTATAAACCCTAAACCCTAACCCCTAACCCGTCCAACAGCTTTTCATGCAGCTCAGTTTCAGATCGCCTCGTAGCCTCATCAGGCCAGACCTGTTTTCAGCAACTTTCGAGGCACATGTAGGGTTTAGGGATTTAGGGTTTTGAGAATTTAGGGTGTAGGGCGCTAGGGTTAAGGGATTTAGGGTTTAGGAGTTCGTGCTTACCATCTCATGGGAGATAATGGCGAATCAAATGGAAAATGGCCGGAACACTCGGATTATAGAGGGGTTATGCTAGGAAGAATTCCCTCTCCCAATATTCACCCCCCCCACGCCCCCAAATGTTCAAGATTCCCCGATATAGTCTAGTATACTACAATGGGAACATTCAATATTGGGGTTAGCAGGGTGTTACTATTAGGGCAAAGTCATGCATGTGGACCCCGTGGATTTCGGGCTTAGAGTTGTGCGAACTCGATGTAGGGATGCTGTAGGGCGTACCCTCCCCCAAACTAACATGGAACCCCGTATAGCTCCCCCTTCAAGAGGACAGTAGTCTTCATACGGCTTCTTTTGCGCGTTCTATGTTAGTTCGGGGGGAGTAGAGCTTCGCGATCTCGTCATCATGTCCGCGAGAGCGGGGGTCTATGTCTCTCAAACAGGATCTCCCCAAAGAAGCCCCGTAGCAGGCCCACACCAGGTAAAGGGTTAAGGGATAAGGGAGTCTACTCCAGGGCTCCCGTGTTGGGTTGGATAGGGCCGAAAGGGTTGGCTTGGAGGGAAGTGTAGGTTTCAGTCGCGCCAGTGCACCGCCTTTTTGCACTGGTTGTTTTCCTAAAAGTACAAGGATTTACAATGAAGGATCTTGCAGGGCATCTAGGGTTTCAGGGGGGATGCCTTCAGGCAAGGATGATAGAGGTATGGGTTGGGTGCAGGAGAAGAAAAGCCTGCCACTTTCCCTCAACTTCTCTCTAGCGTCAGAGCACACGTGAGTGCTTAGCATGCGCTCGGTAAGCATCAAGGCTGCCATAGGGACTTGGCCTCTGCTACTTGGTGACTGCTCAGCAGGCACTCCCTAAGTGCTAAACTGCTTGCTCCTAAGCTTCTGACAAGGGCAAGGGTCTAAGGTGCAGGGTTCTGATGCAGGGAATTTGCAGAACTCATCGCAGATGGTATCAACTTCAACATTTCTATAGGGGTCTCAGCAAGTACCAATGTTTGGATGACTATTTGAGGTAACCTATACTTCGATTATCGCAGGGATCCGGGACCACACTGTTGGTATTTCCCCAGGCTCCTGTAGGACCTCTGCATGCCTACAAGTATGATCTGGAAGTTCCGATGAAACTCTCTGCCAGGTAAACACTTCCACACCAGCATGACATCACTCGTAATCCTTTAACCTTGCATTGAAGATAGATGCATGGAGGCTCATGGATCGGAATAGTAATCGCAAGCCGTGCCCCGCACAAAGGTTCTATAGCGCCAGCTTCTTGCCATACGCATAACTGCCAGGGCACCACCAAGCAGACAGGCCCTACAACCCTGAACCCATGACGTAATTTCCATACATAGGGGGACCCCATATATAGACCCAAAAAATCTATAGTCCCTTAGTATAGGGAACCCCAGAATTGTACCCCTAATTTTGGGAAAGCCTAAACCTTAATCCTTTTTTTTGCTGCTGGACTTGTGCAATCGCCATCCCTAAACCATATATATCCCCATATGACCCCTTTTGTCCCATCTAAGGGTATCCCTAACTTGGGGGAACCCCCATAGTGGTACAACAGTACAACCCAACCCTGGGCTCCCAGCACAATTTCAGACATGGAGACCGCGCCATCCTCTTCCTTAGCAACAATCATTTTTTTTGGGTGTAGGGTTCAGGGTGAGCTATAGCCTAAACTCCCAGTACCCACCTTAGTTTAATAACCCCTATGTTACTCCTCCATGTAACCCCCCTTTTCAGAGTTTAGACCGTAGCTCATGTAGTGATAGGAATAGGATTTAAGCAGCTCTGGCTTCGTAGAATATCAGCCTGTTTTTGGCTAGGTTCCCCAGTAACCCATTAGTAATAAGGGTACCCTTTTTCCTGATATTCAGCTTTAAGAAGGAGCCCCAAATAGAAAGGGAGAAAGGGTACTACTGGGGTACCTAGTTGGTGAGGATTTGTCGATAGTGGAAGGGCCCTCGAGCAAAGCCAACAAGGATCTTCTGAATGCTATGACAACAGGCCCTTGCATACACCACCATCATCGTTTAGGGTGTAGTCTTGAACAATTGTAACGCAGCCAGCTATAGGAAATTTCTCAGGCTTAAGCCCCAAAACGGAAAGCCAGAACCTTGAACTTCTTTAAGCAAGGACGCCCCACTGCGGAAGACTCTGAGATACTGGTTAGAAAGATTTTCAGAATTCTGATCCATCAGTCGCCGTGTAGCACAAGGCCTTTTGAAAACTTTCGTTGGCACCTCCCGCCTCCATGTCCAATTCTAACCCAGAGGTTCCAAGTACCCAATAACTAGGTACTTGGGTTTTGGGTAATGGTAACAATAGTACAGGTTTTGGGTAAGTATATGCTTATTGGGTACCTGGGCCCTTAGGGTAACCCTGAACCTCCCACGAAGATGACGACACTCATGCTATGCTTGGAGCTGTTGCCTTTCCCAATCAGCAAAGCAGCAGCGTTGAATGCGTCGAAAACGCCAGGACGTGGCTCAACGACCCTGAGCAGGACGACCAATGGTTATACAGTATAGCAACTACAAAGCCGCAATCCGCAATGCAATGACCTAACGAAGACGAAGAGTACCATGCCACTGCTTTGCGCTTCAAGCTGCATAAAAGCTCTGAAACGAAAGTCGTGACAGCCGCAGCTACCGTCACGACAGCATCACAGGCGTGATGTGGCGAGAACCCAGCCAAGCCACACGTCAAGCGAATCCAGAAGCTGTCGCACCTTGCATCTCTCATAGCTCGTGTCCGATTTGTGCAAGGTTCGGCATCTGAGGTCTGGGGGCATAACACGGCTAATTGCATTTCCTGGTGAGCTCCATTTTGTACACTGGCACTGGGCCGAGCAGTTTCAAGTTTTGAGCTTCTTGTTTGGTTGCAACTACAACCTCCTCTTAGCAGACTCTAGCTAGCTGCCTTCAGACCTACCGATGCACCTATAAGCCCTACTGCGTAGCAGTTGGAGACGAGCAGCCTCGGGGCTCCGGATCACGTGGTTGAATTCCTCCTCACCTTAAAGCAGCGCAAAGCTTGGCTGACGCAGGGGCCTGAAAGATCTCAGTGGGTATGGGGAGCAAGGAAAATAAGGGAATCATGCCATAATAGTTGGTCCTTGCAGCAGGCCTGCAAGTGCAAAACATGACTCTGCCAACTTGGAAGGACCTTGCAGGTTCATGCGATACTGCTATCAACGAGCCTCAGCTTGCACCACTTGTTTGCAAATCAGAGTGCCTTCGCCATGTGTCCGCGTTGTGACGAAAGCTAGTGCGCACTTGTTTGGACTCCCACATGCCACTACATGCGTGTAGCTGACAGAAGATGTTGTCATGCTTGTGCCTTGAACTGAAACCCAAACAGCATTGACAGCAGCTGTTGCCGATTATGAGCTTGACTTCGACATCCTGCAGGTCCTTTTTTTCGTTCTGTAGTCGTTCTTGCACTCTTTCAGGTTAGGCTCTTGAGGTCATGGCTTGCTATGAAGGAGCCGGCCAGTTGTTGTGTCTGCTGTTGGGGATGCGTCCCGCCGCTGCAACACTGAGGGCTTCCCTGTGAGAGCACTTTTTGGGTCACAGCTCCAGAAAAAACTTCATGACTGGTAGCTTGAACTAGTGCAGATGAAGAAAAAATCCTGAACGTAGCCTTGCGTGGAGGGCGTGGTCTTGTTTCTACAGTTTTTGTCATGTGGCTCTCTCTGCGTTCCTGTTGTACACCCACACAATGCTCTTGAAGGCCCGCGAAACGGGGGCCGCTGAATCTGAGATATCCCACCACACCTGATATCACTCTCAGCGCCAAGGTGCACGTCTTGAGGCGTCTGGTAAGCAAAAGTGAAGGCGCCAACAGCACGGGCATATCATGGTATAGACCTCCTTCCTAAATGAGGACCCCAAGAAACTGCAATCAGCACTTTGCGGTTAGAGTCACACAAATACTGCCAAGACGCTCAGATAGATTTCACCGCCATGATCAACTGGCGGTTCCTCTTCTTCTTCTGAATCGGAACTGCGCGGGTGCAGTCTTGAGAACAAAGTGCGATGCTCGTTACAACCTGGAACGCTTGCTGCACATGTTTTCTTGGATAACTACTCCTTATTGAAGCTCGAAATGCACCCCATAAAGCCCGGTAAAATGCCTGCAACGCTGGCAGGATTTCCCAGCAATGGCTAAGGCCCTCTTATGTACAGAGCCCACAGCCCTACGCAGTAAAATCAGAGCGCAAAACCCTGAAGGCGCCTTCCGTCTGAGTTAAGGCCTCGTGGCAACGATACCGATTTCCTGCATCGTGGGACATCCGCAAGAAGCACAGCTTCGAGCAATGCACTTTTGTTGAAAGGTCACGATTCTTGATGCGCTTTAGCTGTCGAACACTGCTGTGATGATGATCAGCTTATTTGCTAAAACGGCGGTGAGCGCAGTGGCAGTTATAATGACGACAAGGACGGCCAGTGACACAAACAAGATTGAGAATGATGGCGGCAAAAGCAGTCAGGACAGTGACTGCCACACATGCATGTATGCTAATTTTGACATTGTGGCTTCACAGCGGGAAACAAAATTCGAAAGCACCCGCCCAACATCGAAGCACTGCCGCCTAAGGTTGCTCACCTGGGTACGCTTGAGATGGCTCCTGATGCTCCTGTAAACTACCATGGCCGCAGAGCCATGACCACCCTACGCACCGGCAGGTCAATGATCCTCTCCCCTGTAATTATTACATAAGGCGATTCTTTTATTTCTGGGGGTTCGCGGTTTTGTTACCAAGGGTAGGGGATTGCTCGAGGCATCCTGACTTCCAAATTTACCCACGATGAGATCCCTGCCAGCTCGTTCTTCCAACCAGGTTGTAAGCGGCGAATTGGAACCCAACAAGAAATTCACAACCCAGCCAACTCTTTCTTGCAGAGGTATGGTACTGTTTCAGGATTGAGGCAGAAACCTCTGATTTGTTGAACATGTACCCTCCGAACTTAAAGCTTGTGCCCAGCCATGGGGTCCTGGATCGCATCATCTGTGTCTGGCTGGCCACGCAAACAACAAGCTTAGCCAGTTGCTCCGTCCTTACACAGACTCTGCGATGGCAATGCTTCTTGCCACTAAGGACGGACGATGGTCTTTCTTGGGTACCCTAGATATCCGGGGCAGTACTAGGCAGTAGGCACAACAAGAGGTCATGATTTTGACAATCCCCCCTTCTTGACTTCTTTTGCAGGGCCCCGCTGGAAACCCCGCTGGGCAAGTGCCCTCCACCTGATATCATATGTTACAGGCAGAGGCGGAAGGCAAGACCGACCCTTCCAGAAGCTACAGAACACCATAAAACGCAGCGGTCAGGGCGAAGGCAAAGAAGTCAAGACCGGAAAGTGGAAACACCATGTAAACACATAGATACAGTTTTTCTTCGAGTTCACTTGATTGTAGATGGGATCTTAATCTTGACTTCAATTGATTTTTACTTGGACCTAATTAAATTTCATGTGTTTTTAGACTGGGTTCAGTTTCACTTCACTTGTTTTTCATTCGATTCCAAGTGCTGCAAATATTTGAAAGTGTACTAAACCTGGTAGCAATGTGTTTGGATACGAGTTCTGGACCCTAAGCCACATGTAAACGCAAAAGGTAATGCCTTTCATTTTTACATCCCCATGTACTGCTGGCAAAACAAGGGCCCGGTTACGACTTCCACCCGCAGCTGTATAACTGAAGGTGAAGCTGTGACGGTACCGGCCAGGCTGTGTCCCACACAAGCACTCAGGTGCAAAGGGGCCATGCTCCACACAAGCATTCACAATCAAAGCCCTGAACAACCCCATGCCCTAAACCTGGTCGGCCTAAATTGCAAGAATTCCAAGGCCAGAGGTACGCCGATTTGTAGCACTGTTTCACGGACACTGCCGCCGTGAGGGAGGTCGCTATACTAATTGCGTAGCTTTGACCCAAAAAGGCCGAGAGTCATGTAGCTGGTTTCATATGCTTTTGCATACTTCCGCTGGATCTCCGTCTCTTTGAGGCCGTTCCTAGGCGGCCATCTCATGGGAGCTTGAGCAAAGGCCACCCCTAGGTAAATGGGGATCTTATTATTTCATACCCAAAGCCATAATCTATCTACTTACGGGGGCCTATATGGTACCTATATGTACCTATACCGGGGAGAAACTCCAATGCAAGACAGGTCAGTTTGTTATTTGATTGGGGACTGTGTTTTGAGGGTCTTGTGAGATGGCGGAACATCCTAAGGCACGAACTCAAATCCTTCGGAGTCGTAAACCATCCTCGCCTTCAGTTTACAGGCAACCACTCGAAACCAGGTACTTTTCATCAACCCGAAGCTTGCATCAATCCCAGCTCATAAACTTTCCGAGGTCCTTAGTTGTAGGGATTCTCTTCCTTTGGGGGATTGCAAGATGCATCCTGTTCCGAATCATCCCCTAGAACATTATGCCTCAAGCTGAGAACTAGTCTCAATGTGGCTTCCACAAAAATTGCGGTGATGATGTTGAACAGGCCGAAGAGTACCTGGCTCCATTCTGACAACGAAGCTCATCGCAAAAAAGGGATCTCTTTCTACCTGGACTTGGACCTTACTAACACACATGATAACCATGATCTTGGAGTCAAATTGAAGGCTACTACAATTGGCATTTGGCAGGTCCAGGTACCTCCAAACCCGAAGAACCCCCCAAAGAGGCCCATGGTACGAGCATCAGGCTTAGCTAGGTGCCAGTGATACATGCAACAACCTATTCAAAGTGCTTCAACCGGCCAATGGAATGGTACCCCAGCTCCTGTTTGGGTCACATCTCTCCTGGATGGCAGTCTATTCTCTGGCAGCATGGCACCCAGCAGGATCCCCAAAGTCCTACTGAAAACAAAAAAAGATGATTCTAATGAGCTAGCAGCATCTGTCTTGCACTTATATGGTAGTTTCCCAAAATTGGGGGACCCCAATATAGACCCAGAATATTCTAATCCTGATTAGGGGGACCCCCAAAAGGCACCCCTAATTTTGGGAAACCCTAATCCCCATAAATCCTCAAACCCCAGTTCCATTTCATTTTCCATTTTCTTGTCCATTTGGTTCTCCATTATACAATTATACGGATAAAAAGTACCCCTAATTTTGGGAAACCCGCATATAGCTATTTAAAGCCGAGTTGCACAAACCATGCTGAAGGCATAGAGTATGTCGAAGCGAAGGCCAAAGCCATTACTGAAGATCATTGTCAAAGATCTTCCACCTGCATGCTTGCAGCTGGATGGGCTTTGAGTGAGATTGCCTGTTTGCTGGCACAGATTGGGGCCGGTGAGTTGTGTAGAATTCGCGTGTAGGTGTTGGTGCATGTTGGTTGGAGTTGAAGCCTTGAGCACGCGGTGTTTGCTCTTCAGCGGAGAGATTCATGGTTTGACTCATTTGGGCATTTCCAAAGATTGCGGTCCGTTTTGTATGCCCCCCAATACTATACTTGCTCCACTTTGTTTTGCTTTATGGGGACCTACCGAAAACCGACACCAACTTTTTGCAAACTCCCATTTGCTGTTTGGAACGTTTATCGCCCGCCCCAAGCTTCCTTCCCATACATGACCAAAGTTTGCAGATCCTAAACGATGCGCCAGCTACTGGGGTGGGTTTTTCTGTACTTCAAAGCTAGACTGGCCATCGCAACACGACAGTTCACTGCCCAAAAGCCTGGTGTAGCGTGCAATGTTCTTGCGCAGGAAGGACACAGATCTCTTGTGATCGTCCCTGATGAAATCTGAATTGTCGAAATCTCCGGGGAATCCCCATGATAGGGGACGTGATCTCCACAGGTGTGGGCATTGTCAGGTTTACGTGCTTATGGGGGCGCAGTCAGAACCGCTGCCCAAGCCCTCTGTGCCTGCTGATGTGCAATCGCCGATCATGCATCGGAAGATGGAGAACATGCACTTGGCCACAGACCCACAGTACCTCACTGGCTCAAATCTCGCAACATTAGCGCCAACTCCTAGACGGTGCCTGAACCAGGGCAACCATGCATGACAGCGTGGCTCACAATCCGCTGTGGTTGGGCTAGCTCATTCAATATATGTACATGGGGTAGCTTCCTTTCAGCGTCTCAACCACTGCAAAACTTCTCCACCAGCGCTGACTGTTAAGGCAACGAAGGCGCTCGTCTCCATATATCAGATGCATCTTGCCTTGGATGCTGAACTCTTCAAGCGGCTACCCTGAGGGTGCAGCCCACCTCAACCTTCCCCTGCATCTACCCACCTCGCCCCCTCTAAACGCTGTAACGCCTCGGATCAGTCCAACCAATATCTTTGGAAATCGGTCCTGGTTAGAGAAGCCCCAAAGCAAAAACTGCGGACACAGGGGCAGCCAGGTGTAACTGAGTCAATGTCCATCTCCATAACGTCACCACTACCGCACCTTTGAAAGATGAAGGCTTCGTCCTTTAAGGCTTTGTAAGTTCGAGCCTTGGTCTACTTAGTTGAACACCAGCGAGAGGATTCCCTTCGAAAAAAGAGCATTGAGCACAAGCTAGTATAATGGATTATTTAGGTAATGTTAGGGTTATACTGGGGTTATATTGGGATGGAAAATAGAATAGAATTTTCTGTTTAGGGTTTAGGAGAAGCTGGGGGCCCCGGAAGTGAAGTCAAAATTGGGCGTGGTTAAGCAGTAAGACACGGCACACACTTGGGCAAAGATAAGTAGATAGAATATGGCTTTGGGTTAGTAAGATCCCCATA
The DNA here is from genome assembly GCA_905231905.1 of Symbiodinium pilosum. Classification (NCBI taxonomy): domain Eukaryota; class Dinophyceae; order Suessiales; family Symbiodiniaceae; genus Symbiodinium; species Symbiodinium pilosum. Next base: position 13,173 of record CAJNIZ010045473.1, read on the forward strand.
TACCCCATATTCTATCTACTTAAAGGGGACTATAATATGATTGCAAAACTGAGAAAACTGCGGCCGTGCTCTTGACCTTGTATCAGATTAGGAATCAGGCAGGGCCTGATGAAGTACTCGCGGCGTGCCCTATTGTAATTGCCTGAAGTGCATATTTGAAAGTCTTGTTGCTTCAGCCATGCTGTGGCTTCGTACGAACCGTCACAAATACATCGCATTTCTCTTTTTCAAAGGCATGATGGCCCACCTTTCTCATTCTGGCTGAGGTATTAAAACTCCGCAGCCTGACAGAAAGCCGTCTTCCAGCGACACCGAAACCACTAACTAAGGTTGGGTCCCTGATACTTTGCCCAGATGGGAGCTTTCAAAAACTGAGCTACCTCCTTTGGGTTCCCCATGATAAGGATTGAAATGGTGTGGATGCTCTATTGGGGTCCCCCTAGTTATGGAAACTGCCAGATCATTGGGGCACGAAGCCTCTCGACAGTGTCAGGAGCCGCAAAGCTCTGGACCAAAGATCGCAACGCCAAAGCGCAGACCTTACGCGGCTCATGTTTTAGGATGCTAGCTGGCCCAATGTAGATCCTACATCCTAAGTAAGCACTCCTGTATAGACTTGGGGCCCTGTAATAGTAATGGTACGTACTAGGAATAGCAAAAGCTAGAATAATGACAGTGATAGTAAGGAGGTTCCAGTGGGCAGGTATTCTACATCTTGTCGCTGGAGTATTTAAGGACATCAACACGCTTTAGGGTTCAGGCCAGGACGCTGTTACGGTCACAACTCCAGGCTCGTCTAAGGTTCAGGGGCCTGGCTCCGTTTCCTGAGCTAAGAAGCAAGAATTTCAGGATGTTGACGTCTACAGCCTTTGGGGACCAGCTCCTGCCATTGCCTACTTTCCTCCTGACATGCACTCCCATCTTGTTGGATCGGCGAGAAACGAAACGACTAGAACATTCACGGTTGCCTCTTTTTAGTTTAAAACCATTTTGGACATCCAGCCCACAAGAAGCTTGAAGGTCCCTGACACTGATCCAGCTGTTGGGAGCACATCCCTGCTCACTTATTCCATGAGGTCATGGCTGGGAATTTATGGCTGTAAGCGGCGCATGGTGCTTGGACACAATGGCGGTCTGCCCCGCAGGAACTAACCAAGAAACCTTCAACACACTGCAAACCCCATCGGTCCAATCCACAAAGGGCGAATACACATCCGCGCATGACGGTGAATACCCAAGCTACAATCCTTTGGGCGAGGGAGTGAGGGGAGCTGGGACGTTGTTGAACGGGAGTGTACGTTAAGAAGCTGAGCGCGCGCAGTGATTCGAAGACGTGTGAAAGTGTGTGGGGCAAGGACCTGCTAGGCTTGCAAGAGCACTGTAATGAACTTTAGCGCTATGATGCGAATGCTTCAGAAACTAGGGAGCTAAAGGGGTTGCCTGAATCCAGTACAAAGGCATCGACACTGAAGACTCCACAATTTTCTACCCACCCCGGCTAGCCTCCGTGATCCTAAGCCAAAGAATAATGAACGTGGTTCAAGGTATGGTAGGATAGCTGCAAACTTGTAGCAAAAACCTGCAGTCCAGCCTTCCTACTTCAGCCTGTCTGCTTTCCTGAGCGCGTGGCATACACAACAACGGATAGCGTCACAACGACCCAAAAAAGCGACTTGACCTGAGCAGACGGAACTTACATACGAATGTCGGGGTCGCGGAGAGATTGCAGTTGTCCTCCATGAAGAATGCATGTTGGAGTGCTCACAAAAACCTTCTTTGGCGGGCATTGTGGGTTCTTCTGAGCAGGGGTCCAAGTGCAAGTGCCCCATATGAGCTATGACCAAAAGCCAGCCCATTAAAGCACCAAGCCTAGCTACCCATGAATCGACCCCCAACGTTTGACCCTGGGGTTGTGCTATTCAGGCCTTTGATCTGCTCCATGCTGACATTGATATAGGCAATCTACCCCAACAATAGCCCATATAAGCTATAGCCTAAACTCCTAGTACCCCCCTTAATGACTCCTAGAATGCTCCTCTATATAACCCATTGTAAGGAGTTTAGACTACAGCTCATATACAGTCCCATGCTCGGACGGCAAACATGTTGGGATGCTGCTGCTTTCAACTAAGCTAGGCTTTCAACCTCAGGTCGCTCACCTACAGGCGGATCCTGGGTGTCATGATAAGCATGAGGAGAGTAATAATGACCCTAGGGATACAAAGTATACAAATAGTACCTACATTGGGACCTAAAGTCTGCGAGTATTCCCTACATTGGGCACCAAAGTATACTAATACTACCTACATTGGTCTATTGGGATCCTCAGGGGTATTCCTGTAGCCAAATCCTAGACCGTAAGTCGTGAACCCTAAACCCTAAACCCCGAACAAAAGTTTGCGACCCAGCTCAGGACAGCACGCTGATCAGGAAGCCTCAGATCAGCACTGGCAGAGCATTGTCCGACAATCCATTCCCGGAAAAGATTCTGCACTTGGAACTACGGTCGATGGAGGGAACTTCGCAATGTAGGGATAGGTGATAATAGTGAATATAAGGAAGCCTACATTACAGCAGTTCCAAGGGTCTAGAGAAAGAAACGGAAACAACAGAAACCGAGGTTAATGCTCTCACCTTATTTCGCGCAGCGCAGTCATGATACAGCTTACTCTTGCCCAGTACTGCTCCGACACCACCCCTGCTTAAGATTGCTGTACCTTCACCTTGGACCACCCCTCAAAACCCTGTAGTCCACCTTAAGTAGATAGAATATGGGGTATATGGGGACCTTATCATAACATACCCAAATCCATATTCCATCTACTCAAGGGGGACTATAAGCCCTGAACCTCAAGCTTGCTTCTGCCACGAGGAGCCCGACACAATGTTGGCAAGCTCCTGTAGCAGTGGCATGTTGATCAGCTTAGCCAACCGGGCCACCCGTGCCTGAGCAATGCCGACGGTGCTGGCGACAACATGCCTATCTTACTTAAGGGCACGCTTTCAATTTTTGTTTGGCTTCGGATTCATGAGCTTCGCGTCTGTGGTTTGAAGCACCTGTCCCTGAAGAGTCGGGTTCTCCAAATAAGTCATGGTAGGATTTGGCAGCGCATGCCTCCAATTTTGGGGTGTTCTCATCCACCATGCACACCCAAAGGAGCTGGGAGAACTGAATGAAACATGATGAAAGTGCTTGAATGCGGCAAAACTGCGACTACACAGCAGTGAACGGAAATGATGTCGATCAGTATGAGGTGCTAAACACATACTGTGTCTTCTTCGGGTAGGGCTTTCGCTTTGCTTGGGGAGGTAGAGCAAGTGTCCTGAAGTTTTCCTTGCGTTTGACTCAAACAGTAAGTGACACACTGACTTTATTACTGTAGAAATTATGCTGTGCTCATTTCTACTTCTGGTTGTGAAGCTCCATTTTCCCAAGTCACATCCCTAGCCACTCGCTACTAAGCTTTCCCCAGAGGAAAATAACAACAACCTAAAGGTCCCCTGCTACTTGAGACTTCTTTGCAACCCCAAGCCTGCAGAGGCCCCATTTCATGCTTTATGATTCGAGAAACCACAGATGGCAGCTGCGTGCCATTGTGGGTCTCCAGTGCTGGCTTCTTCTCTTATCCGCTGTATGACTTTGGGGGTTATCAGCGGCGCTTCTCAGCAGCGTCAGACATAGCTGACGGAACAGAGGCCCCTGACTGCTAATCCCTTTTGCTATTGGGCCCTTGTAGAATCTTTGCGGTTCTCCCTTCACGAAAAACACCCCCGGCAAGGATACTACAGTGGATAAGGGCCATATCACCCTAAGCCCAAATCCTAGTGGGATGGGGTGCTTCATGACCACGTCAGGGGATAGGGGATGAGATGATTTCTGAGGCTGGGTCGAGCCGAAGACCGCGTAACACCAGAATGATCTTCCTGAGCGTTGCTTGTGGTGAGACATGGCAATTTTCAATGTCTGATTTAAGGGTCAAAGGCATCATCGAGTCTAGGCTAGGAGGCTACTTGTTGCAAAATAAAGCTTGGAGCTTGAGGAGTCGGATGGCTTGAGAGTGGTGGGTTCAGATCTAGGACGAGGCATGCTCAGAGTAGTTGGCTGCAAAGTCAGTCACGAGCGCCATGACTCAAAACCTTTGGCCCAACGCCCTCCGCACAACTGCCCCTTGACACGCTCGGCTCCAACCCTGTTGTGGATTTACTACCTCGCCGACAAGACCAGCACACCGCCAAAAATTGAAATTATGCATTGCTGGACAAAACTGAGCTCAATTCTGAACCATGGGGGAGTCCTGCAACCAATAAACCCACATGCATTTCAGCCTTGAAGGGCCTATTCACCTCTCCTTTTGAGCAACGGACTTTGATGACTGCCGGCTGGCAGGAACAACTCCCCTTCAAGAGGCTCCCGGGGCAAGATGAAACACGCAAAAGTAGGAGGCAGTACGCACTCTCATGTCGGACAGGCCAGCCGCTGGAGCACAGCAATATGATACCCCACGACTGCCCTGAGATTAAACAGTCTCTCCGCAGGCTACCATAGAATCTTGGGAACATTACTTAGAGAATTAAGCGGTTGCTTCCACTGCAAGTGGCAAAGCTTTGAGCCTTGGACTACTCCTACTTCCCCAACTTCCACAACATCAGGGTTTGGGATCTCAAGGCTTAAGGTTTAGGGTTCTGAGTTCTGAAAATAGGCGTACCCTGAGGGACCCCAGGGGGATAGACATCACGATTATGGAGGATTCTGGGGATTTTCATGAGGGATTCTATAGGGAACAGTTAAAGAAACTCCCAACTTCAGAAACAGCAGATTTTCCCTGCAGCTGGAGATCCCTTCTTCTGATATGGAAACCAAATCATCTCCTGCAGATTCTACTCTGGAGTTTTCCCTTACAGCGAAGTCACATGAACTTATCTCCAAGCTGCGCCCGCGATGCATTCGCGAAGATTACATTCAAGAAGAGTTCGATTACGGCAACCTTGGGCGAGCAAGGATTGTCTCACAATCTGGCCGAAAGAAGGCCTGAACAGTCAGTTCTAGTAGCCTGGTAGAAACACAACAGAAAAGTCGACCCTAGAAACCTTAACCAATTGATGAAGTGTACACGACCAATGTTGCACCCAAAATTCTAAGCCTGAACAGAACCTCTTTAAACATCACCATGCTGATGCACAAGCGTTGCCTCCATCATCCACACCTACTGTCTATACCGCATGCCAAGTCTGCAGCGAACTTACTTAGTGCCAGCAAAATCCCAAGCCAGAAGCTAGCTTGCACCATCTTGGAAGCTCATGGGCAGTGAAAGGTAGGGACCTGTCAGGTAAGATAACTCTAGTTACGACCATAACCTTCTACTGAGTACCCTTGTCCAAACTTACATCCCGCTGAACTCCCAAGTTGCAGTCTTCTCGTCTCGGGCTTGCTCTCCACTGTGGGGAGTTCTAGAAAGGGCACTGTAACAGCCCGTAAGGTTGTTCGTGCTTGTAACTTGTTTTTTCCTGCTGAGGTTCTCCAGACAACTCCAAACTATGGACGGAAGATTTTTAGCGGACTGCAGGGTTGGAAGGGTCAGGGCATCGGATCTTTCATTAAGTCTTCCGAACTGAATGGAGAGACTGGGTTCTACGAACTTTGGAGGGATACTGTAACAAATTCTGTCGGATAGTTGGGAGGATCGTATAGGGCTTGCTGGGCCGAGGCCGGATGATTCTGGGGGTCCATATTCCTTCAAAAACCCAAACTAGCAGGAATGAACTGTCCATGACACTAACTGAATGCTTCTGCCGTAATTTCACGGCCAGCGGCAGAGGTAAGCGCGACGTCAAGCAAGTTCCACCACTTGTCAGATCCGCATACATATTCCCGAGGAGTCAGTACCTGGGTTGAAACATGTCATGATATTATGATACTGCCACCAAACGCAACCAAACGAGCATTGCGCTGCAAGCATGGCATTGTGCCCTTGCCCCAGCAAGTCCAGGGCACTTGTATGCTCAGCTTAAGGGTTTCTGCTTTCACCTTGCTTTGTCTGGGGTGTATGGGTGTGGGGTGTATGGTCCGAACTGCCGCAGACACTGCGCTGTGAATTCTGCTGAGAAGCGACCAAACAATGGATCTCAATTGTGCTTCCCTTGCTCTAGCACTTCATAAAACTTCGCTTTTGTTGCCACCTGTGGCGGTCTGGGGTCTGGCAGTAGGACCTGCAGCGACAGTTCTGTTTTGGAGATAGGTGTGAAAAGCTCGAAGGCAGCCACGGCACATAGCACTTGACGACAATCTCAAGAACAAAGACGCAAGCGAAAATCGCTTCAAAGATCATCCAGCCAGCCCAGTCGGGCCAGTTATCCAGCGAAATTCCCATCAAGACGAAGCCTGAGCTGTCAGCCAAGGATTTCAGCAGTTCAGGACTCTGATAATGATGGCTCTTTCTCCAAGTCAAGGTCTTTGTGTATTATATGTGCCGGATGAAAGTAGTATGCAAAAGGTACGGGGACCCCAGCATGTGGCCATCATCTTTGAGGACCTTCCATATGACATGGCAAAAGTCGCAGAACATGGCTCTGAACAGGAGTGTCCAAGCCTTCCCTACACCTTAGGGGCCCTTGCTAAGAGGGGTGGAGAAGTATGCATGCTGGGTGCGGGGGGCTACTATCAATAGATTGCCTGTGGAGTTTTGCTTCGCCGTAGTTTACTAGCTGTCCGAAAACAACGCACATCGAGCCCCTGCAATACAAGGACATTATTGCATACGGTGTTGCCGTGTATGCTTGGCTGTGTTCGTCTCGACTCTGAACCAAATGCTTACTTACCATCACCACAGGCAAGCATGTCTGATTCGCAGACACAAGCCTTGGGAAGCGGAGGGATTCGACACAGATGTGATCTTGGCCACATAGCACATGCCATGTCCACCCTATGTGCGGAGGAGGCAGGTTCTGAGAGCAAATGATGTAAAGGTGGGTTGACACTGACAATGCTGCATACATAGGCATTTCCCTGGGCCTCGGAAGCCAGCAGAAATCCCACAGACACCCTGACACAAACTACGAAGCCTATGACAAGCTTCGATCGTGTCATCACATCGGAAACCCATGGTCTACCCTTAGAAGCTTCACAAGACATGTTGCTACACAACCCTCAGGCAGGACCATCTCAACCCAGTTCCATCCCTGAATACAACTAGATGCACCCCAAGATCTTCTCAAGGTATGACCCTTCAACAACGACTTCGGAGGAGGCGCTGACGATAATGGAGCATGTCGACATGACAGACACTGCGCTCACCCACCGCATGCTTGGTTTCGAGGGCTTCTGGACATCATCCTGTTCAGGATTAGGGCTGAGGAATGCGTAGTTAGTTCCAACTTGGTTATGAGTCCGCTACTCTAGTTATCACTGCAATGAGAAGATCGATAATCCAGGCCTGTAAGTGACTACGAGTGAACCTCTAACAGGGTGCACATGCACAAGGAATGTAGGTCGTTTGGGTTTGAGACACATGTGGGAAACAAGTGGCACCTGCCGGCCCACCCGGCCAGCCACGTGCCAGCACGCCATGTGATCCTAACATGCTTATACGGCTGCACTAGACGTCTTGCTTCCAAAAGCTAGAAGTCCAGAAGACGAACACCCAGTCCTCGTAGGCTGTGAGCAAAGCTTTGGTGGCTCCAGTCAGGGGAATTGCATCACCAAGCAGAGCCTGCTGTACAGCGAAGAGATTCAATGCCTCAGCCACACAAGGAGGTGACAGTGGGGTGCCTTTCATTGTTAGTGGTTGGGGGGTGTGTTGATTAGAGGAGGGGAAAGCCCTGCCGAAATCCGGGGCCTTGCTTTTCATCCAATTTGAGGCCATATACCCCAAAATCAGAATGTACGACTTGTGAGCGCCCAAAAAGCAAACCTGCCCCCCCCCCCCGGATACACTGAAATGTCTAAGGGCGCGGCCACACGGCCTGCGGAATAGCTCGGCAAATCTTCGAGCAGCAGGCACTCCTGTCCGTGATGCAGAGGCCGAAAAAATTGGGTCCAGGGGAAACAGTATGCCTCAGCCACCCTGAGGAGATATGTATTGCTTGCACCCATCGTTAAAGGATTTCAAGCACCCCTCTTTGCAATAGTGTAGGGGTTGCATTGGTAAACTTTCAGTCCTGAATGGGACATACAGACAAAGGTCTGACCAGAATGCTTATCTCGAAGTAGATTCGAAAATGGAAGCATGAGATCATGGCGTCAAATTATAAGTTTTCTTTCCACTTTGGCATCAGGAGTCCAGGGTTCTGTGGCCTCAATTGACTTGTAGTCAGCCCGGGTGCGGGTTGAAAGTATAAGTTGTAGGGTTAATACAAGGATCTGGCGTGTTAAGCCTTTTTTGGTCAAAGGAGGTCAGACCTTGATCACGGACAATTGCAGAAACGGGGAAGTCTACTCTCTCCACACACAGGAAACTGCATGATGAGGTTGGGCATTCATCATGGGAAGCCTATTATATAGTCCCCCTTAAGTAGATAGAATATGGGGTATATAAGGATCTTACTGTAATATACCCAAAGCCATATTCTATCTACTTAAGGGGGACTACCTCCATTAGGTACAGCAATGCATAGCGATATGCATATCAAATTTTCTGAGGGCACGAAGAGCTTGATGGAGTGACCGCATGAGCATCCCTGGGAATTGTCCAGACTACGACGCTTTTTTTTGGCTCTGAAGCTGCTATCGCCAAGGGCAGCACCATGAAAGGCCCCCATTCGGATGATCCAGGACCCCTGAGTCACAAGCACTGCAACATGCCCTTGATGCTGACTGCTTCCTGCATGATTTTGGGGCCTGCCGGCATGCAAAAAAGAAAAACTAGTTTCACTATTGATGATTAGCATCCATGACACGACATCATCCCACACCGCGCTCTCATTGAACCCATGTGCTCGTTACACGTTTGTGGTTTGCAAAATTCACAGGCAATAATTCTGTGTGCTCTTCTCATGACCGCCAGCTGGGACGCTGCAGCACTTTCAGATAGGAAAAAAAGGGATCTGCGCAGAGTCTTGGGTTTATGGTTTGCCGTTCAGGGTTGGCAGAGAGTTGGGGAAGGGATCCTGAAATATGGTCGGTCTTGTAGCCTTGCAAACTGGAGGAACCCAGGTCTAAAAAAAAAACATCTCCTGAGTCTGAAGACACCCTAACATCCAGTCTTCTTCGGCACCTGTTGAATGCACTTTGAACAGGCTCATCTTCCTAGTTCAGCCCCTGAAAACATCTTTCTAGTTCAGCCCATCAAAAAACCCCCCAACGCCGGACAATCCCTGCAAACTCCAGCATAAACCCCTGAGCCTCTAGAAAAAGTGGGGGGCCTGAAATGCTTTCCAGGAGATCACTGGCTGAAAAGCCTGGTGCTTGCCCTGGAAAGATGTCCTGGGTTGAGGTGAGGTTGGGGCCTTACAACTTAGGCTTCTAGAGGCTTGGGGTGTTGGAGGTTGAGTTTCAGGGCATAGGGCATCCCAGCTTGGATCTTCGAGCTTGAACTATGCTTGTTTCAGGGTGCGCGAGCTGCACTGTTGTGAAGAGGTAAATAAGAGCGCTCGAAGGGGAAGCGAAAACTAAGTACTCTAAGTGCTCTAGTAAAGGTGTGACAACACAAGAAAGCTTTGAAACAACAAAGGCATGAGGGCACCGGTGGGATAGGCTAAGGCAGGCTTCTGATGGACAACCCACGGCTCAGCTCGACATCCACCAGTCCAGGAGAGGGTCCATAAAACAACCCTGAACCCTAAATGCCAAATCCCGAGCAGTTGATCACTTCTCGTTCTGAAGAAAGCCTAGCTTCCTAGGGCCTCTGTCTCTTTCGAAGAGCATTTGATGGATACGCCGAAGCTCCACTATTACCTGTGGCGCACCGCAAAAGAGTGGGGTCCATGTTGGGTTGAGCGAGGAAGTGAGCCACTGCGCATGGGACTACTGTTCCTCTCATTCTGAATAAAGGACTCTGATTTGGGGATTCTTCACGTGCAGCATAGACGAATAAGGGCACTGATAAGTTTAAAACTGACTTTCGGGCCCATTGCATCTAGAGCGATTCTGCCCAGAACCAGGCCTCTTCGAGCTCTTCCTCGGCTGCTCAAACATGTAGGGCTTAGGATTTGGGGCGGGGTTGTAGGGTTTAGGGGGGCTAGGGCCTAAGGGGCTTAGAGGCTTTGAGGTATAGGGTATGACCAGGGGTAAGCTTGTATCTGAGGCACAACACATGGGGCACACGTTACATGTTCTACAACCTGTCGTGTGGGATCCACATCTATGAATAATGCCTACATTGGGCCCTAAAGTCTATATCACCTACACCCTAAACCCTAATACCTACCTTGGGCCTGAAGGCGGGGTTAAAGTCTACAAATCATCTCCCTACTTGGGGCTATTTAGTTTCTAGGGCTTTTGGAGGACAAGGTGCCGTGTTGAGTTGGGTCGGCAGTTGAGAGACCGCCTTCCTTGCTGTTTTCATCGCAGTAGTCAGATCCTTGGATGTGAAAGCTGTTGAGCTACATGTAGTCCTCCTTTAGCAGAGGATCTATAGTCTAAACTCCTAGTATATCCCTTAATTAAGAAGCCTGAAAGAAGTCCCCTATATAATCCTGTAGAAAATCCACTTCAAGGAGTTTAGACAATGGTTCAGATAACTTACATGAATAGAAGTGGGAAGCCCTACAACATGCCCTTCCCGGAAATGAAGCAGTACAGCAGTTGGGTCTAAAGGTGGAGCTCTATCTGGGGACCCATGGGCAGCTACAAATAAGGGGTTATATTGGGATACTCGAAAACAAAAGGTTTAGGGTCACAAAAAACAAGAATTAAAGGCCTGCGGCTGATAACCCTACTGCAAATAATCACAATAACCCCTAAACCTTGGACTTGCAGTGCCACAGCAAGAGATGGCTTAGGCTTTGAAATCTTTTGCACTCGTGGTCCCAGGTTGTTAGATCTCAAGGTTTCAGGTCTGATTGGGCTTTATCTTTAGGGTTGATGCTTCGAAGCGTTTAGGACATAGTGGATAGCGCATAAAGCGTCTGGGAACAAGGGATTTAAGGTTCGGGGAGCTCGGGCGAAACGCGAGAAAAAGCCAATCCTCAGTTGGAGCCTCTGAATCCTTTCCACCTTCTGAAAACAACACCCTCCTGCCCTTCACATGACATCCGGACGCGGATATATGAGGAATGGCTTTAAACAGGAAGTGGGGTGTGTCATGGCGGGGAAGGGATTGGACCGTAAACCCGCAGCCTTAGAACTCATCACAAGTAAGCTACGGAAGCAGACTCTCACAGACTATCTAGGGTTAAAGCTTCAGCCCGCATCATCCAAACCCTTCCAATGCAGATCTCAAGAAATGCAGGGTGAGCCGGCCATGAATGATGCGTGCAAGTTGAAAAAACAGCTTGGCGGGCACCTTTCAGAACATTCTTGCGAAGCAAACGCTGTTCGCCCTACTGGGCATACTGTGAGGTTGGCGGAAGCACCCGTAGCTTTATCATCTATATATCTATACATACATACACACACACACATATATATCCTAGATATGGTTGCAGCAGACAGGCTACTGGGATCCCGCTGTCATCTCTCATCCCAGGTTGGCTGTTACAACTTGAGAAGAAGGCCACGAGAGGCAGCAGGCAGGCAGCGAAGTCACAGCGGAACACCACTGATGACGTCATGCGTCTTTGTAGGATAAAGAATTCCAGGGGAGAGGGGGGGGGGGGCCGAGAGGAGGGAGGAGGGACCCCTCCCCGATTAACAGTTAAACCCCTCAAAAATTGATTTGGAGACACATAGTGACCCACCTGGAGAATCTGTGAACGACAACTACCGCGAGCTCCAGGAGAGCTAGCTTTCGTGACAAGGGGGCAGCTCATATATATCAAACACGCTAATTCGGTTTGTACCCTTCATTTCAGCAACCAACCTTCTGCTCTTAAGCTGGGCTCGTTTGGCATGATGACTTTGGCGGCTGCGTCGTCAATGTCGAACTGCCTCTCCAACCTGCAAGCGGAGAAATCCCGAGCATGGAAGTCACTGGGAAACGCCCAGACTACACGATAAGGACCCGCAAAAGGTGACCCTTCAGTCTTTGGAAGCCCCATATTACTGAAGAAAGACAGCTTGAGAGCACGAACGGTTGCAATAAATACCTATCTCACAAAGATATCCTGCGCGCGCTCTCAAAACACAACTTCCTGCATATGATCTAGCGGTGGATCCCTGACCATGCCGACTGAAACACCCTAGCAAATGTCAAGGGGAAACCTACACGCCTCTTTAAGCAAATTGCTGTCAAAGTCTCGGGGATCAGCAGAGGGTCGAGGCAATTCGGGAAATCAGGAACTGCCAAAGCCAGGCTACATGCCCTCTTCTGTAAAGAAACATTATCCCGGGCACTCACTAGACATTTAAAACAAAAACAAAAAAAACACCTGCAACTTTAGCACCAGCGCCGCCAACGCCATCACCCACCACCAACCCTGCGAGGTCCGATACTGCGGCCATTGCTACCGCCACCGACGCCACCCCTAGACCCATGGAAGCACTGCATCACCGGAACCAGCACAATAAGCACATGTACAAGCACCAGCAACACCAGCACGATCAGCAGCGGCACCAGTACCAACACCAGGAGCACTGCTCATGTCCCTCGCCTCCCTGAAACATACCTCCTAGAAACCGTGTCAGGTGAAAACCACCTCTACATGGTTTGCCTCTCCAGCAATGAAGAGCCGTCAGCGGAGGTGTAACAGCCCCTCAGCACGACATCTCTCGTCATTGCATGCGTCAAAGATTGACAGCAATCAGCTTGGATCGAAAAGCAAGTTTGTTTCGACATGATGTAACAACAGGACTGGGATCTCCAGGTCTGTGTGTTGCTTGTTGTTTTGCATCTTGAGGGCCTGAACATACGCACCGAACTCCTGGATGGCATATTAAAGCTGAGTCCCAACGTGAGACCTGCAGAAATCATGAAATGCACTGAAAAATCCCGAGTCTTGTATGATTGACAACTCATGCAAGATCCCGGACGATGCGAAGCTCCCGGGGATGAGGTTAAGCATCCCGTTTTTCACTCGGGTAAATTGGCCATTTGGATTCTCACAAGGAGTATCCTCGCCAGTCTATGACAAGTGCCTCATTGTTGCGTGTAGAAAGCTGGCAAGCTACCGCTGGCTTGCCTCCTGATAGCAGGAATTATCGCATTGTCCCTTGAGAACCAACAATATGACAACACCTCATCCTTCCACGCTAACACGGAGTGAAATGTTGTCCTTGCAGCTGCTTCCTACGCACATCTTTGCAGGCTCCAAATTTAGAAAAGATCAATGTCGACTTTTTGGCTATATCTTTCTGGGCAAAAGCGAAGTTTGGAAAATACCCACAATGCCGTTGAATACGCCGAATGACAAACGCAAAGCCTTGGCCTAGGTAGGTGTGGCCTTCCACAGTATAGACAGCAACCAACAGGGACTGCAAAACTGCAACATGATCAGGGCCCAGGTGAGAGGCTTAGGGTTTAGGGTTTAGGATTTAGAGTTTAGGACTCAGAGTTTAGGACTTAGGGCTTAGGATGTAGAGTTTAGGATTTAGGGTTTGGGATTTTGGGTGTAGCTCTTCTGGTAATTCCGAAAGATCCTGGGGTCTGCTCGTGCCTTACTGGGAGCCACTACAACCACCGCATAACAAGGCTAACCGCTGGCCATGCGCAAGCCATGTCGCAGCACCATCAGCAGAAAACGATACCAAATAGAATCTGCAAATGTCACCACATGACACAATGGGATATGGCCTGCTCACAATGTGGATGCACTCTGTAAGGCCCACTGGTTGCAGATCAATCGCGCGTCCAGTTGCCACGATCCCGAGCACCCCAACTGCTAAGTGAACTGGTTCAGGCCCCCACTCCCACTCCCCGTCGGCGCAAAACTGCTGCCAAGCATCGACAGCATCGGGGGTGGCTCCTGAAGTATGCGTGTCGTGTGCAGAACTACTTAAGTATCAACACCTAGCGTTCATCCTCTGTCATTCAGAGAGTATGCGATTTGGGCCTTCTCACAATGGGGTGGCCCTGAGGGACCTTTGGGATATGTGGGGGTTACACAAACAGAGTATTATGGGGATCTACCTTTGATTACACAGGATTCAACAGGGAAGTGTTGAGATTTTTTGAGACACTCTCACATGACATCATCAAGACCATGGAAGCCGGGGAGCCTCACACTAATGAGGATATGAAATTCTGCCTGCGGCCATTTTCTAAACGCACTTGTGGTATGTTCTTACCCAGTTGATTCTTCATTATTCTCGACAACTTAAGCCGCTAAAGCCTCTACATGCAAAGGCCCCCCCCTTAAGACAGACAATCCAAGTTCCAGATGCTCCGAAGAAGGGCAGATAAGGAGGGCAGATCTCTGAATATGTTTGATGGCCATTATTTTGGAAGTAGGAATGGCGTCAACTTCGGTTTGTACTACAGGTTCTTGCTGTCAGTTCTACTGGCATCACCCGTAAATTCCCATATCATGCTATTAGTAACCCCCGTGAGCCCAAAGCACCAAGCGCTAAGCCTTCAAAAGCCTTAGCCCTTTAACCCTAAATCAAACACAAAAGGAGGAAAACCAAGGAAAGCCTAGACTGCTTCAGCAGCCGAAGGGCAAAGCCCGCACAACTTCCCAAGGAGTTTCTCCGATGGCTGGTGCGGCTGAGGCTGACCCTGGGCTGCCAGGTTCTCCGGCTTTGGGTCTAAGAGTTGGTGGGCCCAGAAAAGATCCGCAAGGAACTCAGCAGAATTGACATTCATGAATAAGATTTGGGGCCGAAAGTTCCGGGGTGTGGAGCATTTCGTCAGGGACTTGTTCAGGGCTGGCGTGTGCTTCCGCGCTTGTTATGCGTGCCACCCCGGCCTGCAGGCTAGCCATATCACCTGACCGGAATTCAGCGACTACACTGACGACACCCTTCATCCGGACTGAAAGTGTCGGGGTTGTTAGGGCTTAGGACAATATTGGGGGATGACAAAACCCTGCTGAGCATTTTAGACCAAGCAAGGGATTTGTGGGAAATTGAGGAAAGATTCTGATACTGGCTGGCTCAGGATGTTCCTATTGTTGCGCCGCGCTTTCTTTTGGCACATTGACCCATCCGAATCACAATCCTAACTACATCCATCGAGGCCAAAACCTCGTGCCTAGGACCACTACCGCCACTGCAGCTGCTACAGCTACTGCCACTACTACTAGTCCTAATCAATCCTCCTCTTCTTGCTTTTTGATCATGTCCAAACCTGCATCCAGCCCAAACTTACCTGTTCTTAGTATGGAACAAATGAATATAATCCATATATAATATGTTCCCTTATTCCCTACTAACCCTAAACCCTTAACCTTAAAGACTAAAACTTAAACTCTAAAAGCCTAAAAAGCGATAAGCAAACCCTCATCCGCATCTGCCAATTGAGGCGCTGCCCATCTACAGGCAGAATACTTTTTTCGGAGACCTGCCGAAGGCAGAACTAACCCTAAGGATCCAAAGAGCCCAACGTAGTTAATGTTTGTAGACTTTAGCGCTGATTTAGGTCTTAGTTGTATAATTGGATCCCTAGGGTAAAGGGACTTCGGATTTGTTTCGGGTTCAGGACTTTGCCAAGTCAGCGGTTTGGGGCTTTAGTGCTCCAGGGGCTCAATGCCGCAGGGGGTCTCATGGGTTCGGGGGGTTTCAACTGGAAAGCTATGCATACTTAAATGTTTAGCAGGATTAGGGATTATCAGTTCGAGTTTTACCCGTAGCGGGACCCTGCATTCTACAACCCCCCAAATGAATATGTCCAATAACGGGACGTCCCCCCAATATACCCCAAAATACTTGGGAACTCTTGAAGAGAAGGTATTCTGATATTTTGGAAGCCCGCAAACTCCCCTGCCTGGGAGACTCCGCTCATCGATCGACGCCTCGCCGGCCGGGTCACCATGACCTTCGCATCGATGTGGCCGCCATTGTCTAGCTTCCAAAGCCTCAGTGTATGGAGTCAAGGTGTGGGACTCAAGGTCTGAATGGGTTCAGGTGACTTAAGATCTTCGTTTGAGGTTTAGAGCGTTGCTGACGCGTTGGACAGGTGAAGGGCTTTGGCCAGGACGCACTGCGATGAAATGCCAAGCAAAGCGTGGCAGGATCATCTCAATGCACTAAGAGTCTGGGTTTAGGAAAGACAGGGCATCAGGATTGGGCTGCGATCATAGACCCCTTCCTTAGCAGGGGGCCCACTTCGAGGGCGGCTGTGTCATGAAGAAGTGAGCACTTTGATCTTTGATTTGGCGCGGTTTTTGCACGCCGCTCTGCTTCCCAACGCGCACCCACAAGCGTGTCACTGGGTCCTGCTATTCCCTGCCACGTTTCGTAATTGTGGCATATCCTCGTGTAATTATGTGCGCAGCAACATGTGTGCCTATACGTATGCATGTGTCCATGCCCTGCCAAGCTCCATAATCGTTGTATATCTACATGCGATTCCATTTGCGGACACATGTATACATAGACATGCCTGTGTATATATATATATATATACATATATACAACTGCATACATAAATATATATATATATATATACAAATAGATATATACACAGACATATATACATACATGTGTACATATTCATGCATAAACACATGTGTGTGCGTGGGCCAGGGCTAGGAGAACCTCCCGCAAACAGCCCCAATGTTGACTAACCACACAAAACCCTCGATTCGGCACTGGTCGCCCGCAGATCAACCCAAATCTCGCAACTCAAAGGGGTTCAGGGCTGTACCCCCCTCCTGCTTCCCTAACATGACCTCAACATTATCCAGATATCCCCTCAGGGGTTGCCCAGCATCTCCTTCATTGTAAACCCAAACCCAGGGGTACAGCCCTAAAGCCCGTGACCAGCTGCACTGGAAGAAAACCAAGGTGCTGCCTCTCTGCATTGACTTCTAGGAGTGTCGTGGCTGCAGTTCGTCCATACCTGAATCTAGGGAGGTATACATCATAGGATTGTGAAGGCTCCAAATGGGGTTGCAAATCGTGTTGCCGCGTCCGACTTACGACCCCATTCCCAACTCCCCTAAACAAGGGCACACCAATATAGACCCTATTATACTATAATTAGTCCTTATTATGGGGACCCCCAAAAAGGTAGCCTCAATTTTGGGAATCGCCCACATATGCCTTGGGTGGGGACGGTGAGAGTCGGCCATGGCAACGCTGAAGTGCAGGCACATGAAAGCCGTTGGCTGCCAACCAGTCACGGTTTAGGGTTTAGGGTTTAGGGTTTAGGGTGATTTCCAGGTGAGGAATGTTCTGGGAAGAAATTCCACGAAGATCAAACCCTCCAGGTGCCAATGAAGTTTATGATCGTAATTTGAAGGCACTTCAGGAAAGATTAGAACCCTGTAGCGTGCAGCCTCGGAGATCAGACATCCCTCTCAGATTCGAACGCACGCTGAGAAGCTGTTCATCTCCTAATCCTGCGCACTTCGGATTTGTGGGAGCTTAGGCTTGGGTGTCTACCTAAGACGTGGTTAGGTCTGGGGATCCTGTCACAACCTGTTTTTGCCTTCTAGAGATTGACATCAACAACCATTTTCAGACCTACCCCTGAAAACCCTATTAACCATACAACCTAAAATCCTGGGCTGCTGTTACGTAGCTAAAAAGTCACTGTAACCAAGACAGCATATGATTTACTATATGCCCACATTACGGCAACTTAATCTAAAATTCCTTAACGGCAGCCCAGAATAGGAGCCTCAGCGCAAACCAATCCTGGTCCAGGCACCCATCAATCTCAAGAGACAGCTCCAGCTTGTCGGGCAGGTCATCCGCTGGTGCGAAACATGACCTACGGTGGATACTACACATCCTGCAAGACCTTAGTATACTATGGTAACATAATTCCCAGCATATAGGGTATCTGGGGTCATGCATGATTCTTAATATCCACCCTACACCCTTAAAGCTTTGTAACCTTAGGTTAGGGTTGAGGGTTTAGCAGCTACATTCTATGGCTTGGGGATCCAAGGCAATACTTCCTTACTAGGATCCAACTAGCAGATCGAAGGGCTCGTGGTGTCTAATGGCCCATCCTGGCTTGACCTATTTACCAGCACCAGATTCCTTGCAGAGCTTCGGGTTAGCCATGGGCTCACATAATTGAGAATCGAGAATCAAATGCATGGATAACAAGTTCGAAAATGAAATGGACGCTGGTTTATATGGGGCTTGTTTATATCAGCTGCACAATGTTTAGCCCCCTCCTTCTCACATAGTGCTATTTTAGAGCAGTTTGAATATCCAAGAGCACTCTGACACCTATCATGAGTATTAATAGGTAGCAAGAAAAAATACTCTGGGGCACGGTATAAGTGTGCTAGGGCATCAGCGTACGACATCTGCATCTTGGCACATGTTTACCAACATCTCTACTCCTGAGCATACAAACGACTGTCAGGCGAATGCTTTAGGCCACAATTTTGATAAATGCAATGGGTATCTTTCTTGGGTTGGGCCTCCACCCACTAATAGTGACCACAAGAGATAATGGTAATTATATTAGGGTCCTTATATATTCCTAGTATACCACTATCAGTGGGTGGGGGCCCGACCCAATATCTTTCCTTCAAGGCTACAGGACCTACTGATGGGGTGCAAGCGAGATCCAGAAGGCGGACTACACGCCGCTGGTAGACTGATGCGTTAGCTACTTTTGCATTCCTCACGAAAGGAGAGCTGGAGAAAAAGAGAACAAACAACAGCTCGAAACAAACGGGAATTTCCCCAAAATAGGGAACCCCAAAATAGACCCAAACATACGATAATCCCGATTACTGGGACCCCCAAATGGTAACCCTCATTTTAGGAAACCTCCACATGAAGCCTTGTCCTTTTGAATCTAGGCCGGTCGGTCCCTGCCTGGACCCTGACACCAGACATATAATGTAGGGATAATGGAAAATGACATGGAAACTACTGTAGTTTTTTGTGGTTATAAAAGGATAATGGAAAAGCATATGGAAACTACTATGATGCACTTGTTTCTGCATAAGCCTGCAATGCTCACTCTGGAAACAGCACTCAGGATTCTGCCCGAAGACGATTAGGATTATATAGGGTTTATGTTGGGGTTATATTGGGAAATGGAAGCTGAAATGAAGACTGCTATTTAGGGGGGGTTTAGGATTATTCGTTCGCCTCGAATCTAGCAACCCCATATGGTGTAAAGTTCAGCAACTAGGCTCGGACGCCAGTACCTAAAGCCCTGAACTCTTTGTTTCGACAAACGCCCCAGAATTTCGCGACATCCTCGCCTGTAACCTGATAGAAGGCTTCGTGGTATCTATGCGGGAGTCTTGGAACACAACCCTGTAGCCCCTGAGAAATATGAAGGCTAGCGGTGATGCAGCCGGGCCGCATGCTCGTACCATGATCGCCCCATGCCTGTAGCTCTGTGAGGTAGCCCACTTAGGTAATGTCACTTATAAACTTATAATGACGAATCTTCTGGACAAGGGAAATGGACAATGCACTGCAAAATATGGTTTCTAGTCCACCTTTTTTCCTTGGAATGAAATCTACATCTTGTGCTTCTACCCTTTATTGGCACCTCTTCCTTAATAGCCCGCGTTGGATAGGTACAGTAGGACTCCGTTCAAACCAGGAACTCGGGGCCGAGCATTTGAACAGCGATGTCCAACCTATACCCGAGCAGACGAAGTACGTTCCGGAGCGACTTTAAGCGACTGAAGTAGCACTTCTCATGTTGAGGATTGAGGTGTAGCAGAGAAATTATTTCCTGGGACCGTTCCATTTAGCCTGTTCTCAGCCTCCTTTGCTCAGAGTGTAGCGTTCAGAGTTGGCGGGCTCCAGAGAAAAGGCAGGTAAGCTTAAAACCTAGGATTCTACATAGAAAGACACTTCAACTTGCACACTAAACCCTAAGCCTTTAGACCCGACGTTGATCTGCCCTATAAACCCAATACCTCAAGACCTTGAGACCTTCTAAGCTCTTGTACGTGTAGGGGTCATGAACCCTGCTTCTACTTGTTGGGCAGTGCGGAATGGATCTTCGGCAGTCATCCCTCCATAAACCCCATAGCAATCCTAAGTCACATTCCCGCACCAACTAAACTCTGAGCCTCAAACCCTAAATCAGACAGGCCTTTCCATTTTCTTCCCCACTCCAATTTCCAAAATAGCATGCATGAGGTAATAAGAGGATTTTGGTAACCCTGTCCCTATGGTAAGGACCCTTCGGGAGTCATATGACAGTCATACAGTCCCTATTGTCAGGGTTTGGCGGGTAGCAAAATCCTCATAATGGTAAACCCTGAACTTTCCTAAGCCCTACGTTCTACATCATTCAACCCTCCCCTGTCGTTTCATGTCCTATTTAAATCATCTAGTTATAAGTAACTCACAACCTTCCTGCAGTCCAGTAGCAGCGGTCCAAAGCGTATCTGCACACTCTCCTGGCTTCCCTGTCTCCTGCGCATTCTGTGCGGATGAGTGAGGTATGTCAGTCTCATGGCAATAACAGTGGTAGTCCTGCTAACTCTGGACATGTCAAAAGCAACGAAACGGCAAGACTATGACTAGGATACTTAGTAGGGAGCATGACGAAGCATGGCAATAAACATGCCTGTGGACTTCACTGACTTCACATTAGTGACCCTACCCCCAAGTATAAAATCCCGGCGGCGTCACACAATAACAACATGCCTATCATGTCCTTACTACCCGAAGTGCGAGATCTAGCCTTGCGGAAGGAAAGGTTGTAATTCCGCTGTGCGTGTGTTTTCCTTGGGTTCACTGTTGCGTTATAATTTTCAGGCTCCATCTCTCTACGTGACTGGAAGCCTTATCTACACGGTGCGCTATGCTTGGTTGTTGCTTTTTGAGCCAGGGACCGTATGATAGATACACCAAGCCATCCTGAACCAACTAGGAATGAGAAATACCGCTCAGTTAGTAGACCGCACAGGCATTCGTGCCAAAATGCTGTGGAACTTCGAGAACTTCGAGAGCGGTTCTAGGTTGAATTAACCTCCAGAAAGCTGCAGGACTTGACTCTTGCAGGGTAGAAATGCTGGATGCTGGGCTCAGCAGCTCCTGGTTCAGCGCTGTCCACTCCGTCGCTTTTATCTGGAGGCCAATGCACGTAGAGACTCTGCACTTGCTGGGAAGCACAGGGTCCTCACCTCCTGCGGCATAAGCAACCGAATTCTCACGTAGTTTCCATTTTATTTTCCATTATTCCCAAAATAACCCCAATATACTATAGTAGTTTCCATTTTATTTTCCATTATTCCTAATATAACCCCAATATACTAACTTAGAACCGGCTGTCATGTAGCCGTCCGATGGATTTGGATCAGAGCGGCCAAAAGAGAACGAGCTAAAGAACAAGAATGCAAAGCAGATTGCGAGATAGTGCCAATACCTACTCATTCAGACCTCCTGAGGTTGGTGCCACAACAAAGGGAATCAGAGAATTCCTACCTAACTGGGCGATGCATCTGCTGGAGAGGCTACTTGGTTGATACCCTGGGATTCAAGATGGGAACCTTTTTTGGAAGTATCATTCACACCCTCTGCCGTCAAAATCAGGACTCTGCAGCACTCCGCTTATTTTTCTTGAGGAAACATGTCAGCAATTATTCAAGGAATATCTGAAGATTCCAACATGTGCACGGACATGACTCGCTTCTAAAAACTGGCTGCGTGACCTTGCTGGATGAGATCATGCGGGAGGCTTTGCACGGAGTATATCGTAACTTCTACCTCAGTTCAGCAACGTTCTGGTGGCGAGCCGTTGACTGACAAGGTAACCATCTACAACACATGATCTCTCTGTCAGTCTTGATAGCACTGTTTTGTACCACGCATCTTGTCACACACAAACATCTGGTGCATGGTGTGCGACATTTGTACACGCTGACATGGACACTTGGGTTGGGTTGCCTGGCTCGCTACGTGGATGATGAGGACTCTCACTGTTTGCAACCTCGAATAAACCGGCTGCCGGACCCCAGAAATCATCATTGCGTTATCACACGACACCCCATTTCGC
Organism: Symbiodinium pilosum; assembly: GCA_905231905.1. Lineage (NCBI taxonomy): Eukaryota > Dinophyceae > Suessiales > Symbiodiniaceae > Symbiodinium > Symbiodinium pilosum. The sequence goes on from CAJNIZ010045473.1 coordinate 35,306, forward strand.
TTATGAACCTACTTCAGTCTTTGTTTTTGTCATATTGGCCTAAATGAAAGCCGGGGTACCGCTGTTGTTTCTGCTTTCACTGGAGTCTTCACTGGAAGCGAATGGCTTGGGGAACTAGTTGCCGCCGACTTCGCCTGAGCTGAGCAAGGACGCCTGGAGGCATCATCTAGGGTTTAGGGTTTAGTTTTGGGATAATGGAAAAGAAAATGGAAACTACAGGGATTATAGGGGTTATATAGGGATTATTAGGGACTATATTGGGGTTATGTTGGGATAATGGAAAAGAAAATGGAAACTACTATAGTATATTGGGGTTTATATTGGGATAATGGAAAAGAAAATGGAAGCTACTATAATGGGGTGATATTG